>WYDI02040224.1:0-27202 GCA_009867235.2 Psittacus erithacus
TACCCTGACCCTTGGGAGTTACATTCTTTCATCCCCCCTCCCCGTTCCGCGGGGGGGGGGGGGGGGGGGGGGGGAGGACAGGTTGTGGAGGGTGGAACGAGCATGCTACATGCTTTTCTAATTTACGACTAAGCTTAAACCACAACACACATCAAGACCAAGAAGGCCACTGGAGTCTCATGGCACAAATGACAACTGTAGAGTGAAAAAAAGAAGAGGCCAAAACATTTCCAGAGAAACTAAATGATGTATTTGCATGTGGTCACTGGAATAAACAGATAAACCACATACTTGAACCCTTCTTTCTGAGGGAGTGTGCAGAGACTCTGCCTGAAAGTGTGCTAACTGTGAAAGGCTGCAATAAGGCTGAAATAACAGACCTACTAATAGCTCTACCTTTCTCTTTAAGCTCTCTCTGTGCCGGGAGGCTAGAGGGCAGCAATGTGACAATGATCTCTAAAAAAAGATTCCATGGTGGAAATGAGGGGACAGGATGGAAAAGGCTGATAAGCCTAACATCAGTGTCAGGCAAAACAGAAGAGCTGTCATAAAGGATAGAATTAGTGTGCATCCAGATAAGTATGATCTATCTGGGCAATGCCAACACATCTTTTCTAAATGCAGTATTTACTATCTCAGCCTCTAGAGAGTGTTTTTTTTCACAAGGTCAGCAAGCATGCATACAAGAATGATCTGGCTGATATGGTCCATCATGTAATTTCTTGATCCAGAGGAAAACTCCTACTGGGTGAAGAAATCAGCAGGCACTCCTTACTGGAACTTGCTGTTCACATTTTTCTATTGAAGTGAGTGGGCTTTGTTGTAAAGAAATTATTTGTACCTTACTCTTATTATTTCTGAGGGTGAGACTGAAATAGCTTTTGTTATTACCCACATGAAGCTGGGACTTGAACAAGAACTACCTGTCTGTGACTCAACACTCGCACAACTCAAGATAAAGTTTGTGGGTGGACAGTGCATACAAATGAGTTCATAGAACTCCTCTCTATGCTCGACACCAAAGGTATATCAGGGACAGTCTATGAGAGCATTGCTATCAGCTTTTCATCACTGCACAAGTACTGCTGGTGAGCTGGTTTCATGGGCTTGACGCAGAATATATGAGGGAGAATGAAGAAAATGAAGATAGTACATAACAGCACAGATCCCCTTATGACTGAGATCTGCAGAGCTCTGCACACGCACTAACCATTAATAAGCTTCTAGACAAAACTTTAGAGTAGACTTCAAGCTATAAAGCCTTCAGGATTTGGTCACTTCAGAGGTCATCTCTGTGAAAGACATACATTATAGAGATCATCAGTTGTGTTCAAGCTGAATCTTTCTTAATTCAGTAACTACCAGGCTAAAGCAAGTTCTCAGTGTCTCCTTTTGGAGCTGATCTGCTTTATTCTAAGCACTGAAATCTTAAGAGCACAAAGTGGAATTTAGGTCTCCCTCTTCCCTTTCCCCACAAATGAGTACTGTTACTACTGGAGCACAGTCTCACTCACATTCTCATTGTTTCTTGTTGAATGTTTACTTAGTGTAGAGTCCGCAGTTAGTTAGACTATGTTCCCCTTATGAATCTAGCCCTTGACTTGACAGCCTGTACTCCTTAGAAAGACTAAGTGCTAAGCGTATTGATTTTAACATCAACTTAGTGATGCAACCACTAACTTTAGAAGTGAATCCTTATGGCAACAATAACCGTATTTGTTAAACCTAGCATTTATCTTTAACCTTTACTCCCACACACTTTTATAGCCACAAGCCCTGCCAGAGAGGACATGACAGACAGGCAAAATAGGAACAAGCAAAAGGGAAGCCGAGTCTTGACTTTAAATGTAAAAGTTAGTGGAGACTCGAAGTCAGAGCATATTTTATACATTCAACAAAGCATGTTTAAATGCAAAGGTTGGACATAAAAAGAAAGCATGAGTAAACACAAACACAGTGCTAGTGCTTTAAACAGCAGTTGCCTTCAATTACTTTACTTTTATAAAAAATAACATGGATTTTGAAAGATTGTTAATGCCCTAACATAACACCATAACGACGCTGTAATGAAACAGCTTGGGATGGTAATCTCACATTTTTAACCCAATACATAACTGAAAATAGACTTAGTTTATCGATTTCCTTACATTGCAATTTTAGATCCTTCCTGTTACTACTATTAGCCTGAACTGAGAACAAAAGGTATTTCAAGTTTAGCTGGAAAAAAAAAAAACAACTTTGGAAATTAAATTTTGCCAACAGTTTTCTGGCATAACATTTATCTGTCTGGCCTCAGAAGCAGTCTGGAAACAGTGATGGAATAAGGTACTTCATGCAAAAGGGGTTCCCTTTAGTAACAAGATGTTTCTGCAACCTGCACAGTACTTGGCAATCATTCTCCCTATAAGACACCCCCACCCCCCCCCCCATTTTATAGGTGGAATACTCAAAAGCAAAAAACAGGTGAGTTGTTCAAGATGAAATAGTGATAGTAGTAAAGCCAGGAAAACAGGGTTTTTGCCTGTACCTGCCACCAAACAGCACAACAGTAAAATGCACGGCTTCTCTTTTCTTTTTGCCCAGCTCTTCTGTGAAATACATGAATAAAGACTGGTTGATTCACGGATTCAATGACTGACCATTGCTGTGATGCCATTTGGCTACTTGTTTCTTATTAGTATTATAATTGCCTAAGCAAGGAAACAGTGATGCAAGCCCTCATATCTTGAATATTCCACCAATTAGATTTGTTTGCTTGGTTGGCAGTTTGTTTTTTTCTCACAAGGGCAGGATGAAAGCAACAGGACCCACAACTGAAGCATCTCACACAACTGGCACTTCATCAGCAGGAGGGGCTGGGTCCCTTTTGCATGAATTCCTGGGAAAATATGCGGATTTCCCCTCTGATCTTGAAGTGCCTGGTAACATACTAAGACTGTCATTCATGGTCACTGCGAGATGCTCGAGTTTAATGTTTTTGGTCACAAGTACTGTGTTCATTTTACGTAACTAGTTGCAATTTAAATTAGTCCTGGAAGGGACAGGGGACTATTGCAGCATTCTAGAAATTGCACAATTTGTAATTACTCTAGTTCATCATTTGTAATATCTGTCAGTACACACACACGAGTTACATCAAAATAACTAAAGAGAGCTGAAAATAATTAGGGAATGGACAAGTTCAGAATGTACTATGCTAGCTACTGTATAGGCTACTGGATAGGACATCAGCTGACCTTGTGATACCACCTCCAGCATTACAAAGTCAAAAATATGCACATAGAATCACAGAATGGTTTGGTTTGGAAGGGATCTTAAAGATCACCTAGTTCCAAGCTCCCTGCCTCATATCTGATAGGAAATTAATTGTCAAGCAATTCAACTTTAAAAAGGTTGCCTAACAATAACATTTTTCTCTAACAGCCTGACACCTAAAATGTCTGCACACTGAATTATAGGGAAGAAAACAAAAAATCAGTTTGGCATTCCCCATGATCTATTTGTTTTAAATAACGCATTCTGCTATGTCTATTTTGGCATTTACTTGCTAACAGCAGATGTCTCTGTGCTGCAACCAATGTATCAACCAGGAAAAGAATTCCAGTGTTAAGCAAATGGTGAAAGTTGTTCCTAAATTTCTTTTCTTCTCCCATCTTTTGGGTTTTGTTTGGTGTTTTTTCTGCTGGCTCTTTTTTTTTTTTTTTTTTTTTTTCCCAGGTTGGGCTGGGTTTTTGTTGGGGTTTTTTTGTACCAGGATTTTTTTTTTTCCTTTAATCTATTTTTTTTCTGTTTCCATTTCATGCTATAATTATAGCTAAGACTGGCCACAAGTTAAACTCTGAACTGCACTAGAATCCGGTGTAATGCCCACATCTAATTCTTCCTTTGTTCTATCCCTAAAACACTTAACATGGGGGAAAAATACCTGTACAGACTATATAGACACCTCTCTGTTCAGGCTGAAGCGCAAGGATTAGAGCATCTGGTTTGAGTGAAATGTAAATATATAACAGCAGAGTCTACTTTCCAAAGATTATTATGCTTTCTGCCCCCCACATCTTTTTGTGATTTATATTTTTACATTAGGGTTCTGAATATTTACCACAGTAGCTTTTGAATAGTATTTTCTAAGGCACAGTCTGCAGTTTGATGCTCCTGTCCTCTTTAGAGCTTTGAAAACCCACTTTTCCTTATTGCAAAGTGGTTGAGACGCAGACACAGTCTTTTTTTCCCCCATCTATGATTTATATCACTATAAATGTATAACTTCTCATGATTCCTTAGGTGTTTGACTTACTTCAGCTTCAAACTGCTGAATCATACTACAGTGAGAAAATGAGTCTAAGACTGAATTGTTATCCATTTTAAATTCAGTTATATCACATATTATCTCCTCCCTTTCTGCATAAAATACAAGCCACAGAACAGGTACTTCTTTTCCAGAGAGATCCACATTACCTTTCATGTTTTCCCAGAATGTTTTGTATGCTCATTTCCAATTCAATCTCTTCCCTAGAGGGTTAATAATTAGCAAATGACTTCCCCCAGCTGGTCTTGTTCAAACTGCTATCATCTTTCTGAATTCAGTCAACATCTATCAGAAACAAAGACATCAAACAAAGCATATTTATGCTTCAGTATTCTCTTGTGAAGTTTTGGCCTCCAGCCAGAAAATTTTATTATTTTCCAAGTAAGCTTTATTTTTCTTTCCCAGCAGTTAGTGTGGATCAAAAGAACAACTGCTTTAAAATGCAATCATAAAAACAGTACACCAGCGCTGATATAGCACTGTGCGTCTTAGGTTAAGCTTTGCATTTGTTTTGGATGCCCTTGTATTTGGTATCATGCTCCAGTGTAAGCTTTCTAGGGCTCCAGCTTTTTTCAGCATCTACTGAATGTTACTCTGTTTCCAGAGGGAAACACAGAACCTCCTAGCTGAATTAGAGCTCTATTTAAATACCATTTCCATAAATGTTGAATAATGTCCATGTCAGAATTAATTTTCTCCTTTTTGATGTTATTATGCAAATGGATTAAATGCATCCAACTTCAAGAAGGAAATTTTTAACGATTTTATGATCCTGGTAGAACTGAGGGCAACCATTCCTGCCCTTTCTCATAACTTATGGCTTTGCTTTCAATGTCATGGGCCTTACATTCTACCCAGCAGCTCCTGAAACAGATTTGGCCACAGATACATTCAAGCAGACCCAGATGGAGCTAGGAACAGTTATTTGTAAGTCTGCCAGAAGCTGCCCTGTAAGTCCGTCGTACCTGAGGGCTTTGAACTCAGCAGCTGCTGCGCAGGAAGTTGCTGTTTCCTCTAAGCGTTATAAAGGAGGAGGAAAGAGGAGCCCGGGACATAGCCCTCTTCTGTGCAGAAGCAAGGGCTGCTGCTTCTCCCAGGCGGCTATCCCTGCCTGGGATAGAGCTCCAGACCTGCTAAGGCAATTGGACCACTCAAAGGTACATCTCAAAGGCAACTTCAAAGTCCAACCCAAGTGAACAGGTCATCAGGTGTCTCATCACCTGGGTCTGTGACTTCTCGGGGAGAAAACAGAACTAACATTAAAAGAGTTCCTTCTTTGCATGTATCCTTTTGTTTTTGAGGTGCTGTGTTCAGTGGGGCAAGGCACTTCAGAAGCCTGCAGCAGTAAAACCAATGTCAGCTGCATTCCTGGGTATGGTGTGTGGGGAGGAGCCACTCTGCTATTTATACTACAACTATTTTAAAGGGTAAAGCAGCTGCTGTTTCTGTAGGTATTCTATTAATTTGTTCTTTCCAGATGGAAAGCCTACTGAAGCTGTCCTGATGCATTTCCACATTTAACTGAAGAGAACCTTACTTTTTTTATAGTAACAATGTGTCGCATATGTACAACTCCATCTTCAATGTTTGGTTTTGAAACAATAATTAAAGCAATTAATTTGCCTCTCAACAGTTGTCATCCCACAGGAATACAAGGACATGATATGTGGCAACAGAAACAACACCTTTTCAGAAAGAATCCTTCTGATGTTCTTGAATATTAAATAGCATAGTATATAATGCCTGGGTCATGTAAGCATTTAGGTAGGTGACAGGTTTCAGATATATAATAGGTAAACCTGTTAGGATCAGGAGAAACATCCCAAAAGAAAATAGTACAGATAAAACAGAATTATGGGTAACCTATGCTAGGACCATAAGAAATGAAGCCTTACATGAGTTAGAATATTCTTTTACTTTATATTAAAAGTTTATGTACTCTAGCTTATTGGCAGTGTCTAATGTTAGAGATTCTGCTTGCATACCTGAATGAACCTGGAAGCATCAAGCTCTGGGATGGAGTCCCAAATCCTCATTGGTGAAGCCATGCAGCCCAAAGCTGCTGAGGAGGTAGAGTCTGCCTTCTATTAGCACCATGCAAGCTTTCTTTTGGTTTCCAGCAAGGGCTTCTCACCTACAACACACACAAAGTTTAGGACAGGAAGAAGTGGCAAAGCAGGTTTAATCAGGTTATGGATGAGTTCAATGGCCTAAGATTATGTGTTAGAAAAAATGACCTGAATAAATAACTTCACAAAAGTACTTGATGGGCTAATTTTCTGTATTCACTAAAAAACTAAAAAAAGTACAGAGGATTTTTTGTACAGCATTAAGTTTCTAAGATGAACATCCATCTATAAAAGTCTGAGAAGATCCAGGAATAGGTTTTGTTTTCCAATGTACGTTCGGAGACATTGACCCAGCCACTGCATTCTATCAGTCAATCCAGTAGTAGTAGATGGCCTTCAAGCACCCAGTGACTGACACCACTGGCTGCAGGCTGGCTGCCTCTGTGGAATGCAGGCTGTTAGGCCTTTATGTGTGTGATTCAGAGAAAGAATCTTCCCCTACTAGCATGCAGAGAAGAGTAACTCCTAGCCCACTACACATTTCAAGATTTACCTTGTATCTATAATTTTAGCTGTTGCCACTAAAACTATGTTTTGAAGCATTTATTTCTGAGAACAGTGGTAGAAGTTTAGTCTATAGGCTGAGGTCAAGAAAACATTAGGATTTGTTACAATAGCAACAAGCCAAGGGACAAAAATAAGCATCGAAAATAAATCAAATGGTAGTAGAAGTGCTTTTGCTATTATCTAACTGTGCACTTTTGGAAATGATTGCAGTTGAGAACCACTTCACTAGTTACAAGTTATTGTGGTGTTACTTGCAAGCACTGTGGCAAGCTGGGTC
This sequence comes from Psittacus erithacus, assembly GCA_009867235.2. NCBI lineage: Eukaryota > Metazoa > Chordata > Aves > Psittaciformes > Psittacidae > Psittacus > Psittacus erithacus. The sequence goes on from WYDI02040224.1 coordinate 7,223, forward strand.
TAGTACACTTCCTTTGACAACTGCAGTTGCTTCATCACAGGAGGATTGGGAAGGTCTAGAAAAGCAGCAGTATAAGGATATAACATTATAAAAACTAACACATTGAAGTGAGGCTTTATTCCAAAATAATTCTCAACATCCTTTCTTATGGTTAAATTTATATTATCAGAATCCAAATCATAATCATCCTGCATAAAGATAGTGGCTATGGATAGGGATCAGCAACTCTTTCACTCTGAGCACTTTACAGAATAAATTGAGAGAAGGAGAAAATGTATCTGCTTTCAACAGTGCTATGGAATGTTTCCTTATGGAATGGATGTCTAAAATGTATAACTTTAATTTCTATGTCTTCATTTTCTTTTTCCCATGTAAATTAGTAAGTAAATTCCTGCATTGCTACAGTCAAGGAATAAAATGTTAAACCAAATCCATTTACAGTATAGGGACCTGGCTGGAGCATTTTCTGTGTATTACCTTTCCAGCAAAGGGACCAGAAAGAAAACATACCCCAAGGATATACTTACTTATTTAGGAACCCAAGTGGATTTTCCCATCACTCACCAAACAAAAGAAAAAGCCACAGACCAACGTAAATATCTGTGTTTTTCCAATCTGAGCATCTCAATGCATCCCCTTGAAGTCGTTGAGAATGAACCCTGAGACTTGGAAAGCTGTTTTAACACAGCTTTGTAATGCCCCAGCTATGAGTAAAAACTGACACTGATATTTGCAGTCCCATAACATCTAATTAAAACTTTCAAAGGATCCGGAGCAGATCCCTGATTTTCACTCTTGCACAGCGCATTTTGTCAGCTCTGTATGTTCCACTGCCATCTACTGGGCAAACCGAGACTGTGTTTCCAAGCCCCAAAATCAACTTTAATTCAGAAAGCAGTTACCATCTCAGAACATCGTAACGCCTGTGAGTTTGCTCCTGACAGTCATCTCCACGAGGGCTGCATCAGATTGCAATAGATCAGCGCTGGCCTGGGGGGATTTAAAACCAACATTCCACTTACCACCAACGGAAATATATTATTATTATAGCTCAAGAAGAGGTGCTTTTTATATTTATTTATTTTTTTTTTTTAAGCTGAGGATTTAGAGCCCCATTGCCAAATGCATGCAATTTAGCTTTTAACCAAAACATTCTAAATGCCCTGGAGGAAAAGCATGCCACGGATTTCATCACAGTGAGTTTATTATTACAAGATACTGAGGATTCCTGTTCCTACACTAATGGAGGGGCAACATGATGAAAGAAAAAAGCAGGAGGCTAAATTAAACAGGAATTTGTGCGATGGTGCCCTGGGAACCAGAGCTGGTCAAGTCTCACAGAGCATGTAAACCCCTACCTTTTCCTGACACACCTTCCAGGCTGCACTCCACAGATTTCAAGCAGCCCCATGGCTCCTCTCTTGTCATGATCCAGCCACAGAAGCGTGTGCAAAAGTAGGGGAAGGGAGAACGAGAGCAGAAGAGAGGAGGATCCCTAGACAAAGGGCAGCACTGTACCCAGGACAGGCACAGCTGGAAAGGGCTTTTGCTTGGGAGTCACATTGCCCACTTACAGGCTTGCACCACAGCCCTTCACTCTGTCCGTTCATGCTGGACATCTCCAGGGTACATATGCTCCCACTGCAGACTCCCATCCGGCTGGAATGTGACAGCTGCATGAGGCATCTCTTTCCCTCAGAGACATGCTGCAAGTACTGCTAAAAGGACCAGGAGGTAAATTTTCTCCTGGAATGGATTTTGCAGAAATTCAGCACATGGATTTTTTTTCAGACCCCAACATCTGGTAGACAGTTTGTCATATGTTGACCTGAATGTATCTACCTCTGGTGGAGATACCCTTCCATTCCCCAAGTGGTATGAAAATATCCAACACTTTCCTTTCAGTAAACACTGTCAAGCTGGAATGGCACAAGAAAATGCAACATTCATTTACCTGCTCAGGCTCTGGTGAACCCTGTTCTTTGACATGGGAAGCACTTTAGTGCTAGCCATGGAAGCTACTGCGCTACACAGTCCATGCATCTCTACCTTGTTTGTGGCAGAAACAAATAAGCTCCCATGCAGCAGAGCCTCTACAGTCCATCAGGAAAATTCCTCCAGCCTGTCACTCATCCCTAAAGGCCCCAGCTCCAAGGGCTGCCAGGAACAGGCAGTAGGCTGGGAGAGTATCTGTGTGCCAGTGCCATGCTTCTAATCCTTCGTCCTCACTGATGATGTTGTAGCTCTTTCCTCCTCCCAGCACCGCCTGCACACACATTCTGGGACATCTTTGTCTATGCCTTGGGAAACACTGAGACCACCACATGTGGAGATCGTTTGCAGTGCTTAGATCTATGTTCAGCAACACAGCAAGAAAGGAGGAGGGTGCAAGCTGCTCCTCTTCTATCAGGATGAGTCAGTGTGAAGCTTGGGGACTGCTGCTACAAGACACTAAAGCCTGCAGCCAATTAAGCTGGGGAAAGATTCAAGAAAATTACAGCACACAAATTCATTAAGGACACTTTAATTTTTCAGTTGAAATAATACAGTGACTCTCACTGCCAGTATCATCAAGGTCAGCAGTGAAACCATAGTCACCACATACTCTCATCAGGAACAGCACAGGAGACCTCTGACTAAGGGAAAACAAAAGATGGGTAACAAAACCCAGAATAAACACTAGGAAGCAGTCAATAGTTACATTCTTCAGTGAATAATACCTGCAATTATAAAAGTTTAATGATGAAAGATTTAAAAATATTTAAGGGTCTGTTCTCTCAAAATCATTTCAAAGTAGTGAGAAAATACTGCTTGAACTATTTTTCTCTTAATGAAAGGTAACCTACATCAGAGTTAATATTAATCAATGATCATTATTTTGAGGTTAGGGGTATTTATTATGCCACTGCCCTTCAAACATTCATGTTCAAATGATTACAACATTCCTCAAGGAAAATTGATAAAATGCCTATGTCAAGTTTTGTGAAAATGAATGTACACCTTCATTAACCACATCAAAATCTGACAAGAGCCTGCATAACTAGTAATAACACTGTAGCCTGATGAATACACACCCTTGGAGAAAACACAGCTTACTCTGGCAAAAAAAACCCATCATGCAAGCCACTCTGCTTGCTGTACTGTGAGAAGGCAGCATTTACGTGCTATTCAGTGAATGTGAAGAACGGGATTTGCTGGCTTAAGTTCCTCCAACTGTAGTTTAAATAGGTGAAATTCTCATGAGGAAGGGGGAAATGGTCACAACCTTTTTTCTTCTCTTCTCTTGGTGGTAAAGAAGCTATCACAGTTCATACATACAACCTGCAGATGATTTGGCAACTGTACTCAAAAGTTTCAGTCCACAAACTCTAGACAGACTTCATATAAAAACAGCCCCACAGACAAATCTAGATGACTAAACCCAAACTTTTAAAACATTACTGAATACTAATGTATGGGGTCAAACCATTAGCCAAAATATACACAGAGAAGCCATTTATATTTTATACAACGGAAAAACCTCAGATTAAGAAGTTGTGATAGCTACACCCATAGAAGTTACAGAAAACAGTAAGCTGAAAATTATATTGGGATCAAAACCATCTGCAGCCTCTTTGACAACATTTTTGAACAGCTCTGTAAACCAGCACAGAAATACTCTGTGTATTAAATACTTTTTAAAAACAGCCCTATACATAATCATGACACCAACAGGCAATTTTTGTTTCTAGCATTGGCCATGTGAAATGTAACTGAAAGGCAGCCATACATTCCTGTGCACGTGCACAAACCATGTGTAAAAACATTTCAGTTGGCCTTAGCTGCTTGCTTAATTTGGAGGAACGTACCTCCATGTTAGGGCTCTTGCTAAATTGCTAGAATGAGTCATCATAAAACAAGCAAACCAACAAGCCCCACAACAAATGCAGCCCTGCGCAGCAGCTCTCAGAGGCCACTGAAGGCACAGTAAATCCTCTCTGAAATGGCTCGTCCTGGCCAACCTTTTGTTTTTCCACACTGCAATAAAAACAAGAAATAACATCCCTGAGAACCTGCCAAGGAACTTCCAGAGACGCAGGTGAAGGGTTGGTGAGGGTGGTCCCATGGAGAGTAAGCGCTGCTGTCTTCGGCTCCTGTAACTGAGGTAGTGCCGAGACCTGAGCTGGGTCCTTCACAACCACCAGCCTGCAGACCAACTAGTCAGCTGTTTACCTCCTTTGTTAGCACCTTAGTATGAACACGGAAAGTGAGAAGTGTCCTTCTGAGGGTCTGCTACATCAGCTTATAGGACTACAGCACCCTTTGGGAACAGCTTCCTCACGTATTATCCTTAGCTTTTGAGAGCAGGGTCTCACAAGAGCACACATCAATACTGCTTGCAGAAATACTGTAGGTGAACAGTAAGGCAATTTATTACCATAACTTCAGCAACGGTTCTTTTTCTTCAAACAGATATTGCCCCAAAGTGTCTTTGAAAAAGGTTGATGGGATTTCATTTCTGAAATAACCTAGGCAAGATATCATCCAGTTAAATTTTAACAGGACACTGGAGGCATCTCAAATGAATATATTAACTTGGGGATGACAAAGCCCAGATGCCATTATATCTCTAGACTAACTTGTTTTATAACACAAAATAGGTATCATAGGCCAAACCACCAAAACTCTGGCACCCTCAAGTCAAAAGTGACTTTGTCTCTCTGCAAGCTTGGAAATCCACCTGGCAAGAATCCACTGTTTGAAAAGTAACTGTTCATTCTGCAGAAGGAATGGCTATTCAAAAAAATCAAATCTATCCCATAATCCTTGGGGTATGTTTCAGGATTCCTAAATTCCATGTCAAATTTTAATGCTGGCTCATGAGCAGATTCTGTAACATACAAAAACAAAACAAAAGCCCACTCGCTCCCAAAGGAAAAAGTTTCATGAGTATGCCTGCTGCTCTGGGGCCTGGACATGACTGCCCCACATGAGCAGTTGGAAGTTTATAGTGTGAGAGTATTTTCAGTTCCTGGCTTGCCCCAAAGGAGTCAATTTTTCAGTGGTTCTGTCTTGCATCCTCACTTCATCCTGCCACAAAGCAAAAGCTCTCCAAGGTAGGGAGCCCTTACGGTATTCATATGAATGTCTGCAAGAGTTTCTCTGGATATGGGTGCCTCGGGGGAACTCCCAAGAAGGAAAAAACTACTGCAGATCATGGAGTTTCACATGGAAGATGTGACCGCTTGCTAATTCTGATCAATTAATTGTTGTCACTTCTCTCAAAATCAGAAATGAGGATGCTTTCTTCCAAAGCAGGAACATCAGCATTGATCTGTGGCAAATAGGCGTTTCTGACCCACAGTATCCTGCGGAAGAGTTGGTTATTCTGCTTGTAGAGGCACCACAGAAAAAGGGAAATGGCAGCCAGCATCACCAATGTCACGAGAACAGCCAGAGCGACAAGTCCATGATCTGATGCTGAAAGGGAGGCCAGAAATTGTTCTAAAGAAAATATAGCTATAATTATAGATAATTCTAAATATAAACACATAGATGTTTTATGGAAAACATATTATTACTCCCTATATATCACACATTTTAAATTACAGGTTTAAGAGTGAAAAATGTTACCTCACAAAATACCAGCTCAAAATATTTTATTACTCCTATTAAAAAAAAAAAAAAAAAGAGAGAAAAAAGAAAGTACAGAGGCAACTTACCTCTTTCAGAGGGTTCTGTTGCATCAATATCTGCAATAGAATCCAGAACCATCATAAAATTGCCCACAGAGATAACAGAAGTTACTATACATACTCACTGTAGAACTGATACTGAGAAGACAATCTATCTAAAACCACACAAGAGCAGACTGTTCTTTGTTTAATTTGACTCATGTCAATAGGATTCCAAATGGCCAAGTTAAACATGGTCTAATCTGTTACCGAAAATCCCTTAAACTTGGCAGGATATATTAACTGACACTTGTGCAAGGATGAGCAGTAGTATTTATCCACTTTTTAAAGTATAAATGCATGAGCAGAAGCCTACAGCGGTAGCTACTGTGTCCAGCAGTGACCCAGGCACTTGCGGTGGGCTCTGGAAACACTTCAGCTCTCACAGACTCGCATTCCTACTAATGCAGTGTCTTTGTGGCTTTCCTATCCTACAGGGTCTGGGGAGGTCAACCTGATGCCCTGCACATGGCTCACCCATACAATAGCAAGCCTACTGCAGTCAGCAATAACACAATGGCTGCCCAGGTTCCCCAAAAGGAGGTTACCCCAGCTGGGTTTTTTCTATTTTTAATAATACCAAGAGATGGAATTATTCATGAAAACTAAGAGCAAGTAAGCAAGCAACAAGGAACATGTAAAACAATGGTTATAAGGACACAACTGCCTTTTACGAAAGCACATACCTGAATCCATTTTACATACAAATCCCTTTTTTTCTCTGCATGAAGATAATTGCCAGACACCATCTGTGGTCCTCAGGCTGATGCAGAAATTCCCTTTGAGATGATCAAATTCAGGCTCCCTGATGCCCCAGTTGGAGTAATTTAAGGGAGAACCATCAAACCAGGAGACTGTCTCATCTACAGGTAGAAGTCATAAATCATTATAAAGTACCACGGCATATTGATAAATATCCGTTTCAGTTGGACTTACCCTCACATACAAAAAGACTGTATTACTGAATGCCAGGATTTTGTCTGTTTGACCACTATATTACTTTATTTTTTTACTTGAAGGATTTAAAAACATTCTATGTATTTGACACAACACAGCCTGTAGCGCATCTTTAAGATGAAGATAAAGGCATTCACATTCACACATTCATACTGAGTGTTCAGTAATACTAAGAGGTAATGATTACAAGAAAGCTTGACCGCTTTTACTACATCATAAACAGGCAATAAGCATCAAAAAACCCAAAAAATCTCAAAGGAAGACGGTAGCATTAAAATAACAAAAACTGAAAACAGATTCAAAACCCACTGTCTGTAACAAGCAGGATGTTCAACCAAACCATTTGCACAGAATAACCAAAATTGTGCAATTCTTCCAAAATGAAGGCATTTTCGTCTTCATCTTGAATAGTTAGAAGATTTGATCCTACAAATTAAACACAGAACAAGTTTTCAAAAAACCTATGCCATTAAAATGTAATACTGCATTTCAAAATGTGAATATCACAAGCCTTAACTGAAAAGCTTGAAAAGTCTGTTTACACATTATGAATTCTTAAATTTGCAGTTAATGTGAGACTGCTCAGGCTGATGCAAAACTGTTCTCACACGGTTTTAAAAAAGTTTGAAGGGAAAAACTAGTTTTCTGTGGCATTGCAGAAGTCAATATTTTGGATGGAAAGAAACTTTTTTTCTTTAACATAAACTGCATCCAACTTTGTAGTTGGCTTATGTACTCCACTATCAGTATCCTGAACTAGCGAAAACTCATACCATGATTTTAGTTATTTCATACAATATGTATCGCAATGACATTTTGTAGCTACAAAATAATTACCTTGATTTTTGCAGACTTCATATGCAGTATCCAAACTTGTGCCCTGCAGAACTGTGGAAAAGCTGTAGCAACTGTTTTTGAATTTGATCCAGGCAACGTGTTTTTCTGAACATAAGCCTTTATAGGCAGTGAGTTTCTTTTCTGTGATAGAAATAACAGCACAGCTTTATTGGCACAACAATATACACATTAATATAACATTCCACATTCTGTTTTGCAGTAGTGCTAATAAGCATGTTATTGCATCATGCCACTATTTTACAAAGTGAAAATGTAGTGGTTGTATATATTTGTATTAGAATTGCAAAGCTGGCTTTATTGCTGATCAAAACCCTTGCTGGACTGCAACAGCAGTACCAGGACAATCTAACTGGTACAAATATGCAGAGGGAGTCATGAGCTAACTACAGGCACACCTGAGCACTCCAGGCTTCCCAGCACGTCCCAAAGGGCGGGGATTTCCAAGGACTGCATTGCACAGATAACTGACGCCAAATACTGTGGCACAGAGGAGGATTTCCCACCAGTAAGCAGCAGGCAGCCTCTCCAGTGGGCAACATGCTGCAGCAGATTCCTCTGACTCAGGGCAACTCCATAAGCTCACTGCAGCATTGGTTTTTGGCAGCACTGTAGATCTGGCTATGTTACCTATGGTCTCTCACATGCCTCCTACTTTGCCATAAAACACATTTTAAAAAAACTAAATAAACCTTAGGTTGTATATGATTACATAAGTCAACATAAACAAATAAGAAAATTAGCCAGCTTACTTACAAAAACCTGGTGAAGGAATCACATTTGTCTTGAAGGATTCCAAAGCAGCTTTCTTCTAAATAGATCCTTAAGCTAAAAAAAGCTGTAGGCAAACCCTTTCTGATAAATACCACCAAACAAGAACTACTTTGGGAACCAGATGCTGCCGAAGACTCTGTAGTCTTGGACTGAATGGAGTTCCAGACGAGAATTCTGGATTCAAATGAAGCCCAGGTAATTGACAGAGCAGTGCAGGAAACACATGTTTTAGGATACAGGAAAATATTCTTACCTTTACAGAAAAAAGCTGCAAAATCTTTTATGTGCAATCAGTGAAGATGTGACTTTAATTTTTCACTTTGCTCTAAATGCTTCCCTTCTCCCATCCTATAGTTAATTGCAGCAAACTGAATTTATTTCCCTTCAAGCTAGGTTATTAGCAATCATCATTTTTCACAGATAATATAGTGTTCACTGAAGAGACACTGTAAGTAATTTTCCTGTGTCTTTTTCTATTACGAAAGTTCTCTTTCCATTTCCCTATGGACCAGACCTTATGGCCAATATTTCATGGGGAAAAAATGGTCTCACAAATGCAGTGAGGAAATGCCAGAAATATATTTAAGTTTTGAATAATACTATCATCACTGTTTAACCTCTAACTGATGAGTTTCTTTTCATATACTTCCATTGTCAATGCACACATGCGCAGCTACAAAGATTTAATACAAAACTGAATTCTGACTTACTAGGTGGCACATGGCAAACTGCTCCTTGCAGAAGTCTTTCACAGTTAGCACTTTTCCAGTGCCCCAAAGTATCGATGTAAACACAGCTGCCAAAGGCCTGCGACTCGTCATCTTCCCAGAAGGTAAACAAAGACCTTGTCCCATCCGACCATTCAAAGTTAAGCCCGTTCTGCCAAAACAAACTTCAGGTTATCTTTCTGATAGGCTTTAGCACCACAGAAGTTCATCTTCTGGTGGCATCCTCCCCAGCTATTACTGTCTTTTACTTTTACTTTTCTGAAGGCTGGGTAGAACTAGAAGGATCCACAAAAGGAAGTTCCAAAGATCCTTGCAACTTCTGGGAGACCACAAACTACATCTAACATGCTGTTTTCAGCTAGTGATTACTTGGGCCATCAAGCCACTACAAATGAAGCAACATAATTTCACTGTTGACCCTATAAGGGATTTTTTTGTTTTCTATGGCTGTTTTCAGTAGTCACTGCACCAAACTGGCTCTCATTAGATTTACACATGACATTGCAAAAAACTTGTTAGGGCTCAAATTTTCCTGGGTTTCATTTCCAGATGCAAACTTCCTGTGACTTCAAATGAGTGGCACAGCTCATTAGCTTGCTTCTGGAAACACTCCTTTGCAGAAACAAATTCACAGCCAGGAAGTCCACTACATACATCTGAAGTGAACAGCCCGATCCAGTGGTTGTATCCCAGGCGATTCACAATGACTGTGAGGAAAGCTTGGTGATACTGGTTTGTGATGCTGACCAACTCTGCGCCATTTGCCATGCAGGTTTTTAAAGCCGAAGACCATGTAAAATTCCCATGTAAGAGTTGATATGTTCTGTTTCCATATTCTAAGGTATTCGGCACAGGGTACATTTCAGATGCGTTGATGACGTGTCTGGATGTGTCTGTTATAAACACAAAGAAAGGAGTTATTCATTTTTTAAAACAAGCAGCTTGAAGGTCAGTAAGAAATCACCTGGGATCTGGTCATAACCCAGATGTCCAGCCGCAGTGGGATGCAGACTGCTCTTACCCCAGATACCCTGCATGTAATTTAGATTACTTCTTTTTTGACACATTATTTTTAGTAATTTCCAAGATCAGTTTACAGCACAAAGCCTGGCCTCACAAATGACTGTACTGGCACAATTAGAGGATGACAAATTATGGCTTGTGGTACAAGTGCTTGGAAGCTTCCTGAGCTCATCTTTACTATCCACGAGCAAATATATGGAAGACCACAGTATTGGCACTTGAAGAGAAACCCTTTGTGCATAGAGACTTCAATTTCTTTTTGATGATAAACTAACACAGCAATGTCTGAAAAAAAAATAAAATTGCAGGGCAGCAGTGGACTTTGTAGATTTAAGAAATAGAGAGTCTCTTATGGGAAAAAAAGTCAGGAGAAAGAGACCATTTCCATCCCAGCCCCATCTGTGATGCTGCTGTGGCTTGCTTTCCTACAGGAAACAAATGCCTTTGCTAATGCGATGAATGCCCACAGCATACTTTAAGCAAGACTACTAAGATAAAGCAATGCCTCAGTTTTAATCCTGTTTATCAGTTTGGATTAATTACCTCTGTCTATAAAACTTCTCTGTGATTACAAACTGAAGTGGGGTACTGTGAGCTGGAGTGTTTTTTAGACTTGGTTCCCCTTATGATTAAGAGTCAAGTATCTTTAAAAAGTAAATTAATTTACTATTTGCCATTCATAAATCATTTAAAATTGGAAATTTCTAAGCAAGGAAAGTTCTGCTTTTGAACTAACTGAAGCACTCTATTTTGTTCCAGCTTTCACAGTGCACGTCACTGCTTAAAAAAAATGAAAAGGCAGGAAATGCAATAAAACACTGACACAATCCTAAGCCAAGAATCACTAAGGGATCCAAACTCAGTTCAGCTCAGCTGCTGGTTTGTTTCATTTTGGTTTCCTACAGAAAATAATTCTAAAAAGGGGAAACGGGATGTGGACAGGATGGCAGAAGCAAGGCACCAATTCCTCTTTCCAGGCACTGATACATTCACATCTTCCATTCATCCAGCCAGGAAAACATGGGGAGGGTCCTGAACACTCACTGCAGCCCCATTTCCCACCAGTGTCCTGTAGCCTGACTGCCCTATGGCAACAGTTTTCCTTCTTGCCTTTGAATGCCCTTCCCACCTTCCCAAAACAGCAGCAAGCGGTTAAAATACAAACGATCGGGAGGTAAATGAAACAAACCTGCAGGGAAATGTATTTATTTATTTTTCCTACACTGTGTGCAGGATTACTCCAGCAACTGCAGTTCACAACAAATAATGGCTATGGTTTGCTACAACCACAGGTGAGCACTGCCCAAAGTTTGTATTTGTTTTTTCTACTTCTCAACTCACTCTCCTGCACCTCCTAGGCAGCCAGCAGGAGAAATTGTCTCTTTAGACTCAGGACTTAACTAAGAGATGATATATGAAGATGAGGCATATTAAACCATCCCTGCAGTACACACAGCACCCAAGAACACTCTGTACAGGCTCAGATTACAGCCCTCCCTTTGCTTATGGATAATAATTTGCCACTGATCTATTCCGGTAACATGCCCTGACAGCTTCCCACTGGCAGGTCTGCAGCTGCCCCTGGGACAGGGCTTCAAAGCTGCACCAGCACCCTGGGGAAGCTGGCAGCTCCCCATCCCAGAGGTAATACAGGAATGTGACTGGAGAAAACCAAAAAATGCATGGTCCCTGCAAAAGCTTCGTGCTTCTAACAAGGGAACTTCATCTGAATAAAATTAGACAAGTGTGAAAAGAAAACCCAAACTCTATTTGATCAACCTGCCCATCCGCACTGCTCATAGAAATACATTTTCTAGAGTTTATCCTAATCTAACATTGCAAATCCCCTCCCCCCAATAATCATATATTCATCAAAATTATCCTCATTTTTCCTTTTGTGATTTCATGCAGTAACTCTGCTGCCATGACAGAAAACATGAAATTTCATCTCTATTCCTGATTCTAAGATAGGCAACAAAAAGCTCAAAGTTTGAAAGAAAACAACATATTTTTTTTTTTAGAAATTAATTCTATATCGCAGCTATTAATTCATTAGTGTAGAGCTTGTCTGTCCAAATAGCAAACAATCTTAGAAATCTCTCGTGTTCTTGGCTTTACAGACACCTGTAACAAGTTGCTTCTAGATAAAAATAAAGTACAATGAATTCAATATAGTAAGAAAAGAGAAGCAAAGCAAAAAAAGCCCTTACCCTGATCTTTTTGGCAGACAAACCCAAAATTTTTCTGACAGTTTTCTAAGTACCATTTTCCCGTAAAATAAAAATTAGGGTTATTTGATACCACTGTACATAGCGGAAGTTGCTCTTCGGCATTTGCACTGTTATAGCGCTGTCTCTGCAATCAATACAGAGCCTTATATTAAAAAAGACGCTGTGTAAAAACAATAGATAATTATTACAGTAAAGTTAGAAGAAAAATTATCTGAATGTCACTATTACAAATATTTAGGTAGAACAATGAACATACAATACACATACAAATAAAGAGAATTTGAAACAATGAACTCACTTTCACTGAATAAACTCAAATGCTAAGACAAGTATGGATTAACACTGTGTTAAACAATAAAAATATGAAATTCATAATCTTATTCCTAAATTTTGCTCAGACCCAGCATATGGTATAGATAATATGGCTATAGCCACAAATTGCATAAATAACTGTCTTGATAGTGTCTTTTTTATACCTGTAGTTATGCCCATAAATTTGTGCCCACAGCTGTCTGAAACTGAAAAAATTAAGAGTAGACGAAGTTGCTCTAACAAGTTAGGCCTCATCTTCGGGACATGATCTTGATGGCTAAAACAACTTTGCGCTGTCCTTAAACCCCCTGGAAATACTCACTTGCACTACTTCAACTGGAGACCAGTTGGAATACATCGGAAGATTTTCATTCACCCACTTCTCATAATCATCACTCTGGAAACCTATCCAAACATTAGTTTTCTGTCCAAATAGATTCATTGTTATGAAAGCTGGAAAATGAAACAGGAATAAAATATTAACTGGTAACCACTTATGGATAGATGAAGTCTCTTCCAACACACTAAAGCACTGAAAAATTTCATTACTAATCAATGACACTACATAGGTACTAGAAAGTAAGAACATGAGCAGTATTTCAGGGTCATCTAACTATAAATTCAGTTAAACTGCTGAATTTCTGTTGAGTTAGGGTCTAGTCCATTAACTAAGAAGTCTTCCAGAAATGTTCACAACAGCTTGAACAACTTACGTATTAGTTCAGGGTACTGTCCCACTGAAAAACCTTTGCTCAGTTTTAGTTGAAAGTAAGATTTCTCAACTAAAGATAGCCAGTGAGATTCCTTCCACCTCCAAATAAGTGATTTTACAAATGCATGGAATTCAACCCCAGATTTTTATAAATAGGGAATACAAAGACTTCCCAAAGTATGGGCATTTAGTTCTGACAGCTCCAGTCTAGCACTGTGCTTATGTGCTGTATTATAGCTCAGGTTTTAAGCACTATTAAAGGAAAAAAATGAGACTGCTTTTGTAACAGTATGACGTTGCATTCATAATGCAGAAATTTTACATATCAAATTCTTAAATGGGCATTCCATTATATTTTTGTACTTCTAATGCACGGTAGTAAGCACAAAAGAACTTATAAGTACTCCTCAAAATGTACCTGTCATACAGCTCAGTGAATATTTGAACCTTTATATTTTGGGAAATCGGGAAAGAAAAACGCTAACTTGTTTAAAGCAGTGGAACCATGAGTAGGATCTGAATGATCTTTTTTCCTGAATCTCTATCCAAGATGAAACTTTACCACAGCATCCTAACAAAGAAGAAATTTTATTTATTTAACAGTATTTTCAGTACCCAACCTTGTTCCAGTTCATCTTCAAGGGAAGCGAGTGACCCATCGTAGCTACTGCAAAACACTTGTGCGGAATACCAGCTCCTTAGATGCTCTGGATCCTTTGGAATTTGTATCAAAAAGCACTGTTCAAAAAACAAACAAAAAAATAGGTCTTGTTTTAAAAACTATTTATCAATCACCAAAAGTAATCACTAAAACATTTCACTTAATATTAAATATTTCATTAGTTTCTGTCCTGTAATAGACCTCTCCAACACATCTGATATCAGTTTTCAGCTGCGATCATGCTTGGATTCAAATCAGCTCTTTAAAGGCGAACACAATCTGGATTAAATTTATCCTTGTGGTCACTGCAGTTCAGCACTGGGATAAACTGGCCACCTCCACGCATACTGCTGTTAAGGAATGCATGTATTTATGAGAAGCGTGATGAAATAATTGCCTTTTGACGTTCAGTTGCAAACAGACTTTGTTTTATAGTTATCTTTGATGAACCCTATTTGAAAAAGCATCTTGTCAAGGATGACAGCAGTTAAGGATCCATTTAGTACAACAAGGGGTCAAAGATCTGTTTTGAGAGCATAAAAGACTCTTCAAATTGTCGTAAGTGGAAAACAGAGGATGAAGCACATTTTTTTATGCCAAATGCACAAATACACTTAAGATAACTTTTGCATATCTGAGTATTCATTTCCTTGAACTACAGTACAACTTTTGACACCTTATTAAGACACCTTATTCTCTGTGCTAAGCTACTTAATCAGTCCAAATCTCTTTATCACTGTTTCAGTAGTTAAAACCTAAGGGTTCTGCTTTCAAAAAGGGAGAAAAAATCTCCAAACATTATATAATCTTTAAGCATCCCATTTCTGCCATAAACATGGAAAGCATTTTGAATAATCAAACAGCAGAAATAATGTTATACTTTTAATCCAAAGTGCAGCCAGCCTTTGGGACATACTCCTTGTTGGTTCTGGTCCTTTGGGATCTCTTTCTCTATTTTCCATGCAGATTTACGTTTGCAAATACAGGGAAGAGAGACAGTACAGTTTTCATCACCCCAGAGCCCTGTGTAAAAAGAAAAATCACAGTTCAATATTGGCTTAAGAATTGGAACGGGTTTTTTCCTTAGGTAGCTTAGACATTGTTAAGAAGGGTATCCTTTAGTGGTTGGGTAAGGGGACATTCCACATCAAGCACATTTGGACAAATCACATTACAGCGGATTTGGTGGTCCATGGGGCTCATACTTTTATCCCCAGTTTGATTTTATTAAATTTAACCAATTCCACTACACTGAGTCACATAACAGATGCCTGTACTGTCATGTATTTAAAAAAAAAAAAAAGGTACAGAAATGATGTCTTCCATATAAAACAGTTTGACTGCCTTAATATTCAAAAATTTTGGCAAGATCCAGGTACTGACATAAAATGCTGACCTGCTTAGGAGGAAAATACATTTTTCAGTGCATTGAACAAGCTGTTGACCAGCTCCCATCTGCTGGCCAGCTGAGGGGTTGAGGGTGGGCATCTCTTCCTTTTGTCTGACATGAGCTATAGTAACACCAAACTTAACAATATGAAAGTCATGAATCAAAACCCAAGATTACATGTGGAAAAAAAAAAAGAAGGTTTTAAATCTTTTCAGTTTTGGCTCTTGAGGCTGAGATTACAAGGGAGCAGCAACTGGAATTTTTTTTTTCCAGCTCTTCTCACAAATACAAAGCTGGGTATTTTTTCTTTCCATGGAACCCGACATGTTTATCATATGAGTTGCAGATCATCAAAAAACAGACACTGTGAGATGACAGAAATCACTGGAACCAGCAGCACTGTATTTTATTTTATTTTTTAATTACTATATTAAAACACAGAGCTATGTGGTGATGTAAAGGCTAGCACCAAGACCACAGTACCTCAAAATCCCTCAGCAGATGGGGCATGGGATCAGAAATAAAGTAGAAACCTGAGTATCTGAAGTTGTATCCTGATGTAACAACAGTTTAAAAATGTAGGAAAAATTGCTGCTCAGCCCATCTGGCTCATTTGGTTATGTGAAAACTAACTGTGAAAACTAGCAATGCATTAATGTTTTTGCTGTGCCACATAACAGAGTCTTTAGTAAAACTAAAGCATCAGCATCACTGGAATCTTTGTATTTTGATATTAGAGAATTGGAACTATTAATATACTGTTAAATCCCACGGATTAGTCTCTGGGCATATTAATGATATTTCACTATTCTTTTCATAACCATAAAAGCAGTTATGCAAATTATAACCATGGACTTGAACACAGATTGCACTGCCTCAGAGCAATTATAAAATATGTACAACCCCTTTGGCCAACAACTTAGTAGCAAAAGGAAATATAAAATAAACCTGTTTGTGATGAAATGAAGCCACATCTTTTCCCTGGTTTCTCCTGATCTCTTTCCCTCCCTTCATTCCAATTCTGGTATGTTACTGGTGATTCATCTCTCCAGCTGCACAGAAATGTTAAGAGTGAAGTTACACTTTCTCCTATCTTTACCTAAAAATATACCCTCCATTACAAGCATCTGTAAAGGAGACACAAGGTAAAAAGGGCCCCCTTATTAACTAAGCATTAAAAAAACCCCAGACAACTAACAACAAAGTTGATATTCATACATTTGGCTTGCCTCTTTTATAACCCTTTCGGAAGAAATACTGTAACACAGAGATAAATTAACTGCAATATATTCTGAATGATATTTAATGAGAACCGAAATTATCTCTTGGATATCTCACTCAGTTATCAAACCATTTTAGTGCATCAGACTGAATGGCAGCCTGCAAACAGGGCATGCCAAGTGTGACTGACAGCAGCTGAAGTGTAGGTATTCTTACCGAAATTCATCACTGAAGTTTTCGGCATGCAATCCAATCCACCAGCGAACATCACTGTTTGATAGCTATAAAAAAACCATTTTGCCATATGTTTAGCTGTTGTTGCCTTCTTATCAAAGCATTAACAAACTCTAAACTCAAGACTCTGTATTCAGACTAACAGCATTTCTATTTGGTTCTAATGGGCAGAACAGGTGCTAAATCCTGCCCATGTTAATTTATGTCATTTCAGTAAGGTTATTCACACAAGTGGATCATTATTTAGCCCCGTTTCCACAGGACTCCTGATGCATCTGCTGTAAAGTAGGAATTTACTATTTTAGGAATTTGTAGCCTATCTGGCTTGAACAGGACTGTAGACTTTGACCAGAATTTGTTTTTCCCCAATTCCTAAAAAAAAAACAAAACCAGTAGCAAGTATTTCTTTTAGCATTAATGTACTGCTGGTTGTTAATGTTTCCAAGACATTTTCTATGAATGTTTACTGAGTTTATATATCTCATACAGGAGATTCCTAGTGATCCTTTCCAGACTGACTGTTGCTGCCATGGAAGGCTCTAGACCTTCACTCCTAAAAGGCAAAGTGTTATGGAAAAGTCACAGAAATAATGTAATTCAAACACCCACTGTACTGACTTGATTCTGCCTTAAGCTATGAACAGGCTTCACTTTCAGGGTTAGCCACTCAATAGTCACAGTTCTGGGGTCTTTGGAAAAGAGCTGCCAACAACAACAAAGTTCTGAATGTGCAGGATACTGGAAAAGCCACCCTGAACAGCATAATTTTTTTTCCAGAAAGAACTGAAGTGCAGCCTATGTTGTGGCACCCACACTGTCCTTGGAGTTACAATTAGGATTTCAACAGCCTACAGCTTATAGAGCAGTAACAAATGAAGGAATTACACTTTTCTGACAAAGAAGAGATTTGGGAATGCTGTCCAATTTGGTATTGCCTGCCCCTTGAGTTTGGTTTTCTAATCACAGCACTCAGCCTACACATTACAGTTTTTGAAGAATTAGTGAAAAATGTGATTTCAAATTCCATGCTAAAAAATCCTAGGGTCTTTTGAGGCAGAGTCACCTATCTGCACATTAGCAGAGATGATTCTGAAGTGTTACTGACTTCTTTAGGTAAATAGGGCTTCAGGAAGGGATGGGGGAAATGAAGACAGCAAAAGAATTATTTCTAAAGTAAAATGTGTTTGGGATTTTGTCTGGAGCAACCAGCAACCAGACATTCCAAAAGCTGCAGTGGAAAATAGCCAGTTCCTGCCTGAGGGTTTATTTTTATAAAGAGGTATTTTTTGTTACCTTCTTAATTTTATTTTGAATAAAGGCTTGTTCACCAGAATTATTTATTGTTGCCATTCCACTGCGAAGCCAGCCACAGACAAACTCATATGTTTCCCAGTCCGTTTGACTGACATGGAAGAGATATTCTGCTCCTTGATAATATGACCACGGCAGTTCTAGAAAACAACGGAAAGCATCAGTGGTGTACAGGGGTAAAAACTCAAGTCTTATTCTTTGTAACCACCATGGCCTGCCTTTAGCCATGTGTCAAGAAGACAAATATGCCACAATAAACAGCACAGCCATATTTAACATACAAATTTGGGGGGGGGGAGGAGAGGGAAGAAGGAGGAGAAACACTAAAAATGCACTGTGAGTAAATTTTTAAAAATCATTCTGTAATGCAGTAATATTAAAAGAGTTGCCCAACCATTGCAAAAAGGCAGTTCTAATGCAAGGGAGAGATTACCGAACTCCTGTCATATTACTGGCAACATTCCTTTACCTAATCAAAGCAGTATCTGATGCTTCAGTGTTCTTAAGCAAAGGAGTGCAGATTCTGATCTGCAGCAACTAGTTTCTACAAAATTCTTTAATGCAAATTTTTAACTCAGGACATTTTAGTTATTTTTACCCGACTTTAATTGTATTTCCAAGTTACAATGTTTCAAGTTGTGAAAAAGAAAATGTTTTCATACCAGCTATGTACCAATCTGGGTTCTTTGGTTTAACACCTGCAAAAATACACAGATATATTTAAACATTGCTGATTTAGAATGCAAAGAGGTGTTTAATGGAAATTGCTTTCTCTGCATGGTAAGGGTTCAATAAAAATCATTAGGAATATTGCTACTCTTGTTCAGGGGCAAAAAAAAAAGCTGAACATCGAATACAATAAAATAAATGCCACATTTACTAAACAACACTTTTAGTAACCTTTATAAATAAGAAATTTGATTAACTCCTGATTAACTGCTTATCATTGCTATCTATTTTTAAACTGACTGGATGTTAGATGTGCTAACTGGCCAAGAAACCCTATTGCTCACATATGGTTTTGCTATGATTTCACATAGAAGACCAATGAGGAGAACTCCAGATGTGGCTAAAAAGCAGGTTTTTAGGTATTTTTGGTTCCTTGACTCTCCTGAATTGCAAATTAATTGGTATAACACACTGTATGTTAGTTAACATTTCACCTTTTGGTATTTTGCATATCCATTCACGCTTTTCACTGCAGTGTGCTGGGAAGACCGTTCTATTTACTTTGAACACACCACAGTTTCTTGAATCGTCTTCGGCATACTTGCCCTCCAAAAATGAAGATACAACCTGAAAACAGCACATTCATTATCTTTTGCCAACAATTCCAGATGAAGCATTTAAAAATCTCAATACAGAAAAACAGGAAGCCTTTGGAGATGAGTCTAAGGTAAGAAAATCATAAGCAACAACTAGAGGTCCATTTCAATTATGGTGGTAGACTCCAAGAACTAGGATCAACAGTCATGTTCTCTCAATGCCCTCAACTTTCCTATCTTATATCAGACTTCATCTTTGTAAAAATAATTGAATAGCTATGAAACCTAACAATTTTTTGACATGATTAGCAGTAGTTGCCCACATATAACAGCCTTTACTTTGGTTCAACATGTTTCATGACTGAACTTCACACTCGCATTCTGAAATGACTTAAGTAACAACAGCAAACCTGGCACTTCTCTTTGAGGCTGAAATCCAATTACCTTCTCCAGTTGTTTGATGTTTAAACCCCAGGTACTAAACATTAGTGCTCAAGGATGCAAAATGAAAAGTGGTATTAAAAAAGGAAAGACTCAGCTCTGAATGAGGGCATCAACCTAACAGTTGCAGAACAAATAAAGCATGTAAGCA
>WYDI02040225.1:0-21283 GCA_009867235.2 Psittacus erithacus
ATATAAGCTGCACCGACTGGCAATAAAGTGGAACTTGCTTATCACTCATATTGAGTCGTCGCTTGATTCCCCGTGCCATCGCCTGCAACATATTAGTACTACTCCCCTTTTTATTTTTTCTATTTCTTTTGAAGTTTTACCACTTTTTTAATCCAGGCCCTTCTTTTAATCCTTTCTGTAGAAGAAATAAGACTGGCAATCTTGTGGCAGAGTGGAATAATCAGATCAATTGAAAGGGCAGGAGATACAGAGCAGAGAGGAGGAATAGAGGGACATGCTATTTATCCCTTCAGCTTCCTTTCTCCAGATCCTACTCTGCTGTCATTCCAAGAATGAAGATGAAATAAATTGGCCTGTGCTCCTATGAAGGCTTGAACTGGTACCATACCGTGACAGTAAGACTACATGCACATAATCATCAACCTATTTTAAAGAGTTTAGTGTGTCTGTAGTTTACCTGCTCACACATTGTAAAATTTTTAAACTGACTATGGGATCAGTTATTTTGACAAAAGCTGAAACTGAATAAAAATATGAAACTCAATATCTGTTAATTGTTGGGTTGGGGTTTTTTTTGAGGAACTAATAAAAATTATTCATTGAAACATTCTTTTTATTCAAAAACTCATTTCTATGAATAAGAAGAAAAAGTTTAAACAAAAGTACTTTGACTAGTTATAATCATAAACAAAGAGTCAGAAAGTTCTTTTATGTTGTGCATCTTTAAAAACTAACTTAGGTAGGCTCAGATGAAGTCTCCCTTAGTTACTTGGGTATGTCTGCAGGGGCTAATACATGTCTCCATGAATACTAGACAATCCACA
Organism: Psittacus erithacus; assembly: GCA_009867235.2. Taxonomy (NCBI): domain Eukaryota; kingdom Metazoa; phylum Chordata; class Aves; order Psittaciformes; family Psittacidae; genus Psittacus; species Psittacus erithacus. The sequence goes on from WYDI02040225.1 coordinate 825, forward strand.
GCAGTGCCTGTGTCTCAGTCTCTCTCTCCCTTTTTCCTCTTCCTTTCTGTTCATAGCAAAATGTTATCCTTGTATGCTTCACTGCAAAACTGAATTATGTACTTATGCGCAGCAAAGAATTCTAGGTTCACAACCTGAGCTTAGCTGAAGGAATGGAAGTTGGTTAGTTTCTTAGTATGAAACTTCCTGAAGATCCAAATACAATTTGTTTCCGAGTAATGAGGTTACTCAGGATTGTCCCTTTCCAATGACAAAAATGTCAGATGACACCTTTATCATATTGCTGCTCCTAGCCTGAGCAACAGAGTTAACGGATGGATCCAACGCCTACTGAGATAACTAAGAGCTTTTGTGCTAATCAGAACCAGTGGGATTGGGTTAACAGCTGAAGGACTGTATTTGGACTCCTCCCTTATCACCTTTATGCAGGACTATAAATCACCATTTTAGAGCCTTTTCCTCTTTAAGCTGCAATAGTTGCTATTGGAAAACTTCATACTGCAATAAAGAATCCTGTCCTCATATGTCCCAAATCAATAAATAACTCACTTCTAACTGAAATTATAGAAAAGGTTTTTCTCTTCAACTGTCCATTATGAGAATACAAAACACAAGATCTTATTAAATTATTAAGCAGAAACAGATCCTTTTAAATTCCCTGTTAAGTACTCACAATATGATACAAAAGCCTTATTTCCCTTTAATTGGCTTATCTATAAAAATGATAATTTTCAGACAGTTGGTAGCAAAATCCCTCAGGACTTCAGGAAGCGTATTTCCCTTTTAAAAATTCTCTACATTTATTAATGAACTTGAAAAATAACACTTAAAATTGCTTGGTAGGTTTTCCCTCCTGTGCATTGTACTCTCTTCAGAGTTTCATGGTGAACTTCAAGCAGTTCTTCCTAATTTTTGACTTCAGGCTGTATTTCCCAAGTGCTAACCTGGATAATCACTGTTAAACCTTGCCTATTAAATGTTTGTGGGGAGATGGAAGGTTGCAAGTCACATGTGCTTTACCAAGGCAAATACATGGGAGGGGAGTGGTATGCTGAGGGGAAAAAGACATGCTTACCCTGACTTTCATCACCATGCCTTTCAAATCTGCATTTTCTTAGTTTCATGCTAAAAGAGAATAACTACATTGATTAAAGTTTTACCAACCCAAATTACATTATAGGAAATTGTAAGGTGCAAAAGCAGATTCTCAGTCAACTCTTACTAGACCTGCCTTTTTTTTTTTCTGTCATGTCTACAGGATCCAGCAAAGTATGGTCTAGACCTGTCATTGGACTCTTCAGTATTAGCACCGTGTGAATAAAGGATGTAAGTAAAAGATACAACCTGGAAGGCACAAGCTGGTCATGTATTCTATAAATGATGTAATATTCTGAAGAAAGTCAGCAAGAACTGAGTGTTTTAGTTTGCAAGCTGACAGACCAATGAATCTTGTTCTGCTACAAAGCAGAAGAAAATATTTTTTGCACACATGGACTCAGCTTAAAACCGACAAATATAAACTCACTTCTCAGCAACTTCTTTTTTTTTTTTTTTTTTTTTTTTCTTAAAAACCATTTAATACTTTGGGTATAGAGGAGAACACAGGGCATTACAGGACACAAATTTTCACACATAAATGCCATTTTTTTCTGTTGTCTTATGTAGAATTTCCTTAAGTTTGAGCACCAGAAGAAGTCATCCCACAGATTTAGAAAAAAAACCAAGCAGACTACTGTCTCAATCTTTACTACTTTCTTATTGATGACTGTAACAGGGACATTGACTCAACTGAGATACTTATCTTTTGAAAAGTGATCCAAGACTGCATGTAGGTCTTAAAGCTAGAGTGAAGTTACAGTTTATTTGTCCTCTACCTACCTAAGTAATTTTTTTTAAATATGGTAACCCTGAAACCAAAGCTGCCATGTGGTTGTTAATACTTCCTTGTTATTAGTTATTAGACTTTGGCAGACAGTAAGTGCATGGTGACTCAGGGGGCAGACACCCTCGCTCTTGAGCCAATGAGATCAGAAAATGCTGCCCAAGTGTTATCACAGAAACTATCTTCTCAAATATCCTTTTCTCACGTTTCAGGAGAAGAAGGAAGAGCACTTCCTTCTAACGTGCACATGCTTCATAGGAGATTTTCCATTCGAATAAGGTAGGATTTGTAACATTGACCAGGATGAATGGCATTTTACTGCTGACTGGGGAAGACTTGGACCTGTGAAGATTGCTGTGAAGATTTGGAAATGCTGGCAGGTGACAAGAGGATGTGGTAGGCTGGCACTGGAGCACACCAGGTGAAGGAAAGTGTCTGTGGAAATTTTGCAGTTTCATGTGTTGGGGTTTTTTTTAAACATAGTTTTGTGAAGATAGTTTTAATGGATGCAGTGGCATTAGTTAGGGACCATTTCGATGTTCTATATTCAGATGAAATGGTGAATGAAGAGTCCTCCTGCTCTATAAGGTCTTATGAAAAGAAACCCTGTCCCAGTCTGCAGACGGTCCAAACAGGTAAAGGGGAAAGAAGGAAGAGGAAAACAACTGCAAAATGCCCAGGACTGAGAGGTTGGAACATGATGACCTTTAAGGTGCCTCCAAGTCCAACCCATATATTTGTATAATCCTTAGTCATATAATGAAAGACTGGTATGGACCTAACCAAATAGGTGGAAGCTGCAGAAGACTGAAATCTAGATTCAAAATATTATCTTTTGTGCATAGGCAGGTGCTTCTAGATTATAAAGAGCTTTACTGCAAAACAGTAAACACGCTCATTTTTATAGACTGGGAAAGTGAAGCAAGATACTGAACAGCGATGTTACAGCAATCAAAGCATCTGGTTTTCTAAGTTCAAATACTTAACCTACTGAATCATACTGATAAATGAGGGCTAATTATCATCTTTGTATTGTAACCCTTGTGTGATCATCTGTTCTGTGAATTCCACTGTCATTGTTTAAGCCCAGCTGGTAACCCAGGACAACGCAGCCACTCACTCACTCCTTGCTTCTTCCCCCAGCTCCCGGAGGGATGGAGAAGGGGATCGAAAGAATGTAACTCCCACTGGTTGAGATAAGAACAGTCCAGTAATTAAGGTATAACACAAAACCACTGCTGCTACCACCAATAATTGTAACGATAAGGGAAATAAAAGAGGAAGAGAATACAACCACTCACCACCCGTTGACAGAGCCAGCTTGACCTGAGTAGTGATCTAGCCCTTCTGGGTAATTGTCCCCAGTTTATATACTGGGCATGACATGCTGTGGTATGGAATACCCCTTTGGTTAGTTCGGGTCAGGTGTTCTGTCTCTGCTTCCTCCTGACTTCCCCTCCTTCTCAGCAAAGCATGAGTCTGAGAAAGTCCTTGGTAGGAGTAAACATTACTTATCAACAAGTAAAGACATCGGTGTTATCAGTGTTGTTCCCAGGCTGAAAGTCAAAACCACAGCACTGCACCAGCTACTAAGAAGGAGAAAAACAACTGCTATAGCTGAACACAGGACATCCATTAAGCAGCATTTAAAATAGTGTAAAACCAAAATCTCTTAGGTCTATCTGTAGCAATGTTCCAGCACAGAGTTTGAACTCTTATCAGTGGCACTGTTAGCAAATCATCTATGCCAGCTGATCTAGATGGTTAGGTGTATCATGCCATTTTTTCTCTTTCCTCACCAACTGTTAGAAATGTTAGTATTGCACGCATAAATACTATCATTCACTTTTCCCAATATACTGTCAACGTTCATCAAGCTTGAATATAAAATAAAGTGCAAACAAAGCAAAACTGATTTTATTTCAAATGTGGGCAAATATTTGCAGAAACTATTTTGCATTATTTTTCTCCTCTGTTCAGCATTCTCAGCTCCCAGTGGTATGATAAGGGTTTGAAACACAGAATATTTCCCAGTGGTACTCAACAATTTGCAAGAACAACCCCTCAGCTAATATCTCTTAGGTTCAACAGCTTCAAAAAAAATGAAAATATTCCTGGTTTCTACTGGCACTGATAGAGATTGAATAGGCAGCAACTATTTGAGCAACAAATTATAAGGGCCTGTCTTATTAAGTTTTGATCCTTTCAGGAGGACAAGTTCATCAATGCTTTATTTTAACAGTTAGTATAACTGTATTAGTGGTTGAAAAGAAAAAAAAGATACTAAATAATCTCTTTGTAGCCTGATTAACTGTAAAAATTTCCTGTATAGACTGCAACTCAGCTACCTTCAGTATACAGGCCATCAATTTTGCGCAGAAAAGGTGACTTATGTTCCAGGGTACTGGCATTTACTGATTATGCTGGTGGACTATATATCTAATCCAAGATATTACAGAGAATGAACCTGATTCAGCTGTAAATAAAACTTTATTTTATCATTTGTTTCATAAAATTCATAGGGAAAAGACCGGGTAGTTAAATACAATCATGTCTGTATGATTTCTGATAATGTGCAAGGGATTAGAAACTAGGACAATAAAGAATTACAGGATGTTCTGCAAAGAAGGATCATGCCCTATGACTCATAATTGTCAGAATCATAGAATCATAAAGGCATCAAGGTAATGCAAGTGGTACAGCAATGCTGAGAAAACAAGCTATAGACATATGCTAACAGAAAAATTTTCAAGTGTGTCATGGCAGTGTGATTACTGCTTAAAAAAAATAAAATAAATAAAATCAATACCAAATCTTTTAGTTTTCCAGAGCTTTCTGCATCCTATTCAGTCCTTTCCTCTTTTCATTTCATGTTAAACCTGTAGGGGTCAGATAACAGAGGTCATGATTTTGCAGTTTTCTTTTGAATCTCATTGTAATATTCCTGGTTTTCTTTGCTTGCCTCCATTGGGGTTTTGGTGAAAAGATTGGTGTTGATATTCAGTCCCCAGCATTTAGCATTTAGATGTTGATTACTTATGACTGATCAGATAAATTCCATGTTTTTCAATTTTTATGGTGCTATGAGTCACTTTGTATAATAGTAGCAACCAAATTTATTACTACCTATACAAATAGCTAATTAATGAATAGATTTTAAGCATAAGCCCATTGAAATTGATTAGGTTCTTTTAGGACGAAGATCTAGTTCTCTAATTTCAGGCCCACAAATACAAAAACCACTGTATTCCCACTGCAGAGCAGAACACTGTTTTATTAATGCTTTTTTCTTTGGTGTGAATTCCCAAGTCCAGGTGCAGAGGCATAAAGTATCACAATAACATTTTTATTCACAATCCTTGCAAGATCTTCTAAACATCTTCTCAAAAGCCTATTAACAGAGGCCCTAATTTTGACCTATGCAAGAATTAATCCAGCTGTTAAAATTATTAAAATATTTGCCTCTTTAATAAAGCACTCTTGAGGTTAATAACCTGAAAATCTGACCTACTCATCATTACTATTGCTGCTATTTTTTAATAAGTTTGTAGAGTCTATTTTTTTCTTCCAGAGGAATAATTTGGTAGTGTTTTGTTTACAATACGGGTGCTTAAATGAGCTGCTCTACAGAAATGTATCTTGTATCTATTTAAGGATAATATTCTGAGTATTGTGATACAAGTAAACTTTCCTGGAATATCACATAAGGTATAAAAAGCAGATTATCTGCAGAAAAATGGCTCCCAGAGGGAAGTAGAAACATCACAGCTTGACATACCTAGTGCTTTATAATGTCCTTAGCCACCAGCAAGGCAAGCATCCTGTAGAAAGGACAAATGCCTGATTTCACAGTATATGCAAGGATGTAGCACAGGAGAGTTTGATGGGTAAATATGAAAGCACAAATGGAAATTGGTTCTTCTCTCACAGCACTCCTATTGTCACTGGACTTCAGGGGAATAATCCCGGCTGGGATCTGGATAAATAAGAGAACTTATTTATGTTTTTGCGTAAACCCATAACTTCAAGGTAGAAGGATGGAGGGAAAGAAAGACCACACTTTACTCCAAAGGAAATCAGTACAAGTTTTGCCTACAAAGTTGGAAAACTAAGATTCTTCTCTCTAGCTTCTAGAACTGAGAACAACAGGAACTCTATCAGAGGCACTACAAAGCTTCCTCTGAGGGATGAATCCTTAAAATTTCACTTTTTTTCCTCCTTTTCTCTCTTTTCAATTTATTCTTAATTAGCCATAAATGGTAAAATTAGGTACCTTCTCATTTATACTGAAGAACACTAGGGATACCCGTTGACACAATTTTAGTAAATGATTTGCTAGTGATGCTTTAACTTGAACTACTTACAAGCTGCAGACTATCTACAGGAGCCAAGTTAGTTGGGTACTAACAATTTAAAACTTTTATTTATTTGCATCAGTGAAAATTAACAACTCAGAAAAGCAGCACGCCTTGCATGCATCAGGAAAGTTTCAGGTCAAAACAAGATAAGGGCCTTTTCACATGGTAGCATCCTGCTTTATCCTCTATGACATCCAAAACTTGTACTTAATGTACCTGGATTGGCCCAAATGCTTCATTATTAAAAATTTGCTACTCACTTAAAATTCCGTTCTAGATAAGTATGTTTTATACCAGTATGAGAAGTATCTAAGGTGTACTAAGATACAATACCTTGGGAATCTACAGAGGGTAAATTCTGGTAGGCTAAATTAAAACATATCAGTTTTCAGGAGAACTTGCTCTCTGGGGAGAAGGAGGGAAGGAAATAGGAGGGGAGGGAAAGAGAAAGAGACTGTGTGTGTTTCGCACAACTTTATCCACTGGGAGTTGTAGGACTTGGTTTGTTATTGCCTTTTATTTTGCATAATATTTTGATATGCCAGCATAAATAAAATGTAAATTATATGAAATGCTACCAATTTGAAAAAATATTGTTTTACATACATCACTAGTATACATGTTCTTATGAGCTACAGAGCAATTGTGACTCCAGTCCATTAAATTCATGCCATTAGCTTTATTGTCATAAACCATGCTGAAGAGCAATGAAGCATTATGAATACCTGAGATGAAGGAGATAACAAATGCAAATTCCCAGTATCATTACAAGAAAACCAGGAGAAAAACTATTGCTAACAAAAAAGCAAACGCAATCATGTCTTTTATAGTTGAAGCAAAAATAAGTTTAAGAATTTCTTCAAGGGAAATAGAAGTACTTGTGACCCAGCAACAAGCTAATGAAATTCTTATGCAGCAACAGAAGATTCTCTGTAATGTCTCCAGACCAAACTCCTAAGCAGTATCTCCAGCTTCTCCAGTTTCAAGTCTAAATGCCTCCAGTAGTTACAGAATATTAGAGCCATTTGAATAATGTTAATATTCAAGTGACAGATTACTAGTCAGCTGAGAAAGAAAGAACACAACAGGCTGTTTGCAGTGTTTTGGCATTTTATAGAGCAATTCCAACTATGTGTATAGAAAGATTTCAATATTAAAAAATGAAGCACGGCATGTTATAGGCTGTTACTAGTTAGGTAAGATGAAGAAACCTAATTGGAGCAAGTGCTCATGATGTGGCTAAATAAAGTCATGAAACTTAAGGCACTTGAGTCTCTAGATAGATGAAGGAAATCTCTGATTTTCCATGAAGAAAGATCACATTAATTCTGAAAAGTCCTTTTTATAGCTCTTGCTTGGTTCAATAATAAAAGAGATAAACCTACCAATTGACATTTGAATTTCATAAGTTTACAGCTTTTAATTAAAATATTTAATATTATAGTGTGATGTGACCCTGCCATGGCAGGGGGCTCAGAACTAGACAATCTTAAGGTCCTTTCCAACCCTAACTATTCCATAATTCTATGATTATCTAATTAAGACATTTGGGACTGTAAAGAACACTTGCAACAAGGTAAACTTTTCATTGCATTATGAGCATAGAATAGGAAAAAGAATTTGGAAATCCAAAGTTTATTTAACATGTCTATACTCTGTGACATTTGATACACTTAGAATTTAGTTTATTCTCCTTTAGAGGCAACATTGCCAGTTTAAGTAATGTTCAATGGATTTGTATAAAGAAGTCAGGGATTAAGATGTCTCAAAGTCAAAAGTTTGCAGAGATAAAGGTAGAATGAAATAAAAAGAAATCATAGATAAAAATATAGCAGACAAAAACCACTAAAAAGTGAAGGGTAAGAGGATGGAAGACAGAAAGCTTACAAAAAGGCTAATTTTGGGAAGGAAAAGACTTTAAAAAAGGCTAAGTGTAAATCTTGTGTCCAGCTGAATGACATCACAGATATTAAACATACAAAGGAACTGTGGTAAATGTGAAGTTCATTCACAATATAAACTCTGAGTAGTGTTTTGCTTTGTTAATGTGATGGGTGAACAGAGCAGACATCTTCACTTCCCTGTTTTAATCTCCAGTTTGTGCTGACCTTTATTTGTACTAGCTACATAAACCTGGCTCTGTCCTTGTTTGGGGTGGGCGGTGGTACTTAGTTTCCTGCTGGGGTTAAACCATGACATGAACATACTATAGACCATGACATGAACATACTATAGACCATGACATGAACATACTATAGATCAGGGAGGTTTGCAGCTGACGGCTTTGAGTGGACCTAGAACAAAGAAAATGAATAGCCATTCAATTTCTCATATAGGTCATAGGGGATATTTTTTTTCCAAAATTTAAATTTATTAATTGGCAATTTCAGATTTTTTTTTTTAATTCTATTTAGGCTGTGACCAAATCTTGAGAAAATCGGTTCTCCTGTGGAGGGCCAGTTTTTCACTGTGCTCAGGGGTGGCTGAAGATTATCATAGAAGTTAGCAAATTATTGGCAGTTATCCCTATTATTCTTATAATCAGTATGAATAATGTAAGATTCCAGTTCTGAACTCTCCTATGTGTCAAAATTTAATGGTGCACTTATTTTTTTTCATATTAATTTTTAAACTTTACGTTATTTCTTTAAGCTCTCTTGGGAGACTTGGAATTGAACTCAAGAAGAAAAGTCCATATTTGCACTTATTGAAAACAAATATGTATTAAAAATTAAGAGTGAGAACTTTCAGAAGTCCTTATAGATTTTATTTATCTATTATAAATTTAAAGGGAGATCAATGCCAAAGATTCTCAGACTCGCTTGAAGAGCTCACCTTTTAAAATCCCCTTGAAGGAAAGAAATCTGCCAGACAAAATGTTCAACTCTTTTGCACAGACCTAAACAGATCTGATTTTTCACTTCATATCCATCATGTGCAATTGTTTTCACTACTTTTTGCAAGAAACACTAAAGAAAAATAAAGGTTAAATAGGGCTTTTAGGAGAAAATTTCCCAGAAAAAGGTGTGAACTGGGGACTATTTATTCATCAATAGGTACAGGATGTTTTAAATATTTTTTAAAGTGTGATAAAATATTTCCAATGTTTTCACAATGGTTAGGGATATATCCGATCTTTTAGGGCTTTGGCAACTTGAGAAAAAAATTTTCTTCTGCGTTCTGTCTGTTATAACTGACCTAATGTTTGCTCTCCTTCATTGCCTTCAGAATATCTTTTACCTTCCTAGAATTTACCTTCCTAGAATGATGTAGCTAACCATCTAACCACCATGAAGGAATTAATGTTCAGATTTGGCTTGTACACCATTCCATAGTAAAGGTTTCAAAATATGCAGTACAGAACCTCTAGCTGATGGAGGGACTTTAGCATGGTCTTGCTTGTCAGGAAAAATGATATAATTTCCTGAATTGGAGTCCAGACAGATTGATTGGGAATGTCATGGGCAAGGGCATCTTCTACTAGACAGGTTGCTCAAAGCCCCATCCAACCTGGCCTTCAACACTTTCAGGACCTTTGGCACTTCTAGCCACTTCTCTGGGTTATCTGCTCCAGTGTTTCACCACCCTCATAGTAAAGATTTTTGTCCTAATATCAAATCTAAACCTCCTCTCCAACATCTTAAACCCATCCCTCCCTTGTCCTGTCACTGCATTCCCTCGTAAAAAGTCCAGATTTCTTGCAGACCTCCTTTAGGTACTGGAAGGCTGCTATAAAGTCTTCCCTAAGCCTTCTCTTCTCCAGGCTGAACAAGTCCAACTCTTTCATCTTTTCTTCTTAGGAGAGGTGCTCCAGCCCCCTGATCATCTTCATGGCCTCCTCTGGACTCACTCTAACAGCTCCAATACATTGACTGACTCAGTTTGCAGAAATGTCTTGCTGGGTTTTTACCAAAACTTACATAGATGGATTACATGAATGCATGTACTCCTTATTTTCAAAGCTAAGTGCTTAAGACTTTAAATAATCTCCCAAATATGACGGTAATCAATTGGAGTATATTCTTTTGCTTCAATAGACTTTAGATGAGTGTCACATTTTTTGAAAGGAATTAAAAAAAAAAAAAAGGAAAGCTAAGTTTCTTCCTCTTAAGCCCTAAAAGTCAATCGTGTTAAAAACGGGATTAAGTTAACTTCCTTGAATTTAGGAACATACTTGAATGTTTTCCATTCCATCACACACTTCAAGTTTACCGTGAGACTTGTTTAGAGTACACAAAGATACAAAATGCCCATTGTTTGTGATAGAAAAAAAGTGTATTGTGTATTTTTTTTAGCATTGGTTTATGGATACAGGTGAAAATTAGGCAGAGATTTATCATCAAATGATCTTCAAGGAATGCATATTAATTGGACCACAAATTTAAGTGAGCAATATAAAATATATGCTGTGGGCCAAACCTGAATTCACAATAACAGCTATTTTCACTGCAGAAACTGGAGTCTAAGAGTGAAGCCAATTCTGTTAGAGAACTTAGAATTATTTTATAGCTTGCATTTATCACTCTCAGTTCGTGTAAAGCATTGCAATTTCATGGGTTTTAGGGGAGCTATGTAGCTCATGTTACACAAAGATCACACTTAGAAGTGTATCTAGCAAAAGCAGCACAGGTTTCCAGTACTAAATATACTGATAAATAACGTCAAGAAGACTTTATTAATTAATTTAGAATACAAAATGCACCTAAACACCATATTTTCTTAGAAAATTAGAAAAATTTTGGCTATTGCCTGTATTTATATGAACATGGGCTTGTACTTAATTTCTGAAGGTGGTTCAACCTGTGTCTTATAGATGTATTTTAGGTGTCCTGGTATCAGGGTTATGCTTGTATCCCTTCACAGAAGGTGATCTGTAAATGTTTTGGTTGCCATTGTTGCTGCTGTTGTCATGAGAGCTAATAAAACTGGCAAGTAGGCAGAGCTCAACTTCTTTGAGCTATTGCTGTTGAGCACTCACGTTCTTTGTTCTCTCACCTTGGACAGGCTTTGACAACTTGCTTGAAGAGAAAATTATTTCCATTTTTATTATGGATTTGCAGTACTATGGACTTCCAGGGGCAGTGCTTGTGGTGATGATCTTTATAAGGCCAGTATTTTTGTTTCACTAAAGAATCTGCCCACAGCCCCTCAGACTGCACATTTGTTGTTGTACTATGTGTTTGACTGCCATGGTCTTCCAGATCGTGGGGTGACAGATTCAGGGGCCCAGTTCACTGTCTGATTCTTGAATGGGGTCACGGGCCTGCTGGTAGTGCAACTCTCACTTCTCACCCCATGTCACCTGAGCCAAATGGTCAGATGGAACATGTGAATCAGATCCTGTAGCAATATCTCCTACTTTACTTGCCTCTGGTATGACTGGAAGTCTCTGCTATCGTTGGTAAAATTTGCCTATAACAGTATGTTCAGATTTCCCCACAGCAGGGATCTCTTTACATGCAGAATGCTTTTCATCCCTGTGGCCAGCCAGCTGCTCTGACAGCTGTCCAAGGGTTTCCCCCTGAGAATTTAAGTGGTCATTTGTTCCTTCAGAAACACTTCAAGAGCACCTGAAAAAAGCAAAGGCTGATTACAAAGTCTGTTCAGATAGACATCAGCAACCAGCACAGGCCTTTGTAGGTGGGGACTCTGTGTATTTGTCTGGTGAACATGTTAATTCATCACATCCTTCTAAATTTGACCACCATTACCTGGACCTGTATAAAATAATGGCCCAGGTTAGCCTGCTTGTGTTTCATTGGTAGCTTCCACATGCCCTGCAGACTTAACAGTATTGCTCATGTCTCTCTGTTAAAACTGTTCAAATGGATCCCTTAAAGCCACAACCTCAACCTCTGTTTCTACTTATGATCTAAGGCCGGAGGGAATGTTGTGTCTTGGCTATTTTGGATTCTGGGATTTTCTCGGATGCCCTGCAGTATTTGATTGATTGGCCAGGGTATGGCCTGGAGGAACATGCCTGTGCTGGAGGTGAATGCCCTGCCAAAGCTTTGAGGTTTTTGTGCTTTTTATCCTGCTATGTCAGGTCCACTGAAGCATGTGGGGTACACTTGAGTGATGGGGGGGGGTGGGGGTGTGTGTTATGCTTTCATTCTTTCAAAGAAGATGGTGTTCTGTAGCCATTGTTGCTGCTTTTGTCAAGGGAGCCAATAAAGCTGACAAGTAAAGTAGGCAAAGCTCAGACTCTTTAAGCTACTACTAAAGTCCTTACATGCCATGTTCTGGCCCTTTTTCTTGGGACTACCTTACTCCTGCCCAATAAGCATGACTATCCCTTAGACTATATGATTAGTCTGTAGGAAGCTAAGTAATGAAACACCAGTTCTACTTCTGATATGTGAAAACAAAACAACCAACAAACTGATGTAACTTTTTGTCTTTTGTTTGGCATTCAATAACATAACATAAAGCACAATAGGATCCCAATATAGCCTTCATCACTTGCATCTTGCTAGAAGACATCTAGAGAAGCAGCAATAACTAGGCCCTTTTCCCATTAAAATCTATGTAGAATATGGAAAACCGTTCTGAATGGAAGATTGAGAATATTGTCTGAATTTTTCCTTAGTGGCCTGCTCAGGAAAAAAGTGAAGCATGCACTTAAGTAAGCCTTGTAATGCATTACTGAATGAGGCTCCTTCTGGTTGTTCAAGTGAAGTATTAATTTTTGTCCCAGACAGATTCCCCAGTGTGGCTGTACCACAAGCCATGCTGCTAAGAGAAGCAACAGCAACAGAATGTGTATAGTACTAATAATGCAAAGAACATCTAACTCATGAGGGAATTGGCTAAACATATAAGCAATGAAAACTCAGTAAACATCCACAGTGTACTGCACCTTTGCCCTGTAAGGTTTTTAGCCACACTTACAAAGAGTCAGGGCTATGCTATTGCTGCTATACAGCAAGACTTCATGTTTAAAAATAGATTTTTTGTGCTTTATAACTTTAACTACAGTTTGCTTGGGGGCTGGCAAGACAAAAGTTGTTTTGCTGTACTCAAGATCAATATTTGTATCAATAAAATTCCTTTAAAAAACCCACTAACTTGTTTTGTTCATGGGAACACAATTCATTGTTGACTCCGTTACCTCACCATGCTTACAGTCACCTGGAACTGAGAAATTAGTGGCTAGGATCCCTTGCTGTTTAGTGTCTTTTTAACTGACAGTGCAATGCTGCCCCATTCAGTTTTAAAAACACCTGTCACTTTTTTTTAATATCTTTTCTTTGCACTACATTTGTTTTGTAGCTAAATGATTTGACAAAGTCTGTACCACAGGGAGGTTTACTACTGACTTCACTAGGAGCACTACTGGGATCTGTACAGACCTTTCTGTTGGCTTGGGAAGACTTTAGATGATGGTTCCTGGTTTCAGGTTATATGCAGCTGTCAGTCTTGAATTAAAAAGAAATAACGCAAATCCCTCAGGTGAGAAGGAACAGAATCATGTTTTTCTTGTGCTTGCACTATACCCATTGTCAATGCCTAGTTGATACATCTTTTTGTAAGTATTTATTGGAAAAGGAAGTGGTACATTTTCTAAGACACCTCTTCCATAACCTTGAACTTTCTGCATATCACTTACCTTGTATCAAAACTGTTGTATCTTACATTATGAAGAACTTCCCAGGAGTCGTGCTTTACATATCTTGGCAAAGTATAAAGAAAATCAGCTGTGTGCTTTCTTTGAAGAAAGTTCCTTAGCTGCCCATCATTTACCATTCTATAATTTTATTTCTCTTCTTCCTTGGAGAGGAAGGGCATATTTTGCGATTATCACAAGGGCATCATGGATGGTCTAATCTGTGCGATCTATCTTCTGAGATCAGCAATAAATGTCCTGTATTACTCACATGAGGAAATTCAGCATTTCATAACAAAACATTTGTGCAGTTCTGATTGAAAAATAAAGCAAACCTGTTTTTAACATAGTCATCTCTTCTTTTACAGCAGAAAGTATATAATTTTCTCACATACATACCATACATATATTAAAGAAAACAAAAAACAAAACAACAAACTTCCAAACTTTCATGGAGAAAGTTTTTGCAAGTTCAGTTAAAAGTAATTAAGGTAATTAAACAGCAAAAAGCTTTGAATTTCATTAAAAAAAATGTTCAACTAACTTCCTAAGAGTAGTGGCGTTATAGGCAGCTCAGCTCTTGAGATTTCTCTCTGTCCTTGTGTCAGGGTAGAGGATACCTAAGCATAATTGGCAGGAACAGTTAATCTCATTTTAATTGTCTTTAAAGACCAAAAGTAGGAGATAGTCGTATACAACTCTATAGCATAGTATTACTTAGACAATTTAAGTCAATCTTTATAGTTATTGAGATATGGACAACTTGTTTATTGAGCTTTCTTATTTTTATATTTCTAGAGGGATCATGTCTTCTTACATTTGTAATTTGTAACCTGACTATCCAGGTTTATTTTATTTGTCAGCTGAATTATGTTTCAAGAGACTCCCAGTATTTCTGGCAAGCTGGAGCTTGGTAGAGTTAAAAACAAAATAACAAACTTCAAAAATAATTTCTTGAATGCAACATACAGTTCAATTTGCAGCATCTGGAAAGAAAATCAGAACCTTCTTGGGAAGAATTAGCACAGTGATGATGACTGTAACAGTAAAGCATAATGCATAACAAGACATGTTTTGGTCTTGTGTCATTGAGCATTATCTCCAGTTCAAAGATAATGTGCAAGTAGCAGTATCTTTTTCCACATATCACTAACCTTTAAAAAGTGTGCATGTAACTTTAGATTTTCTCTGACCATCTGGCTTCTGAAATCTCTAGTAACACAGACAATGAAATTCATGCCATAGCAAGTTTCCATCTACTGGGACGGAAAGTTGCTTCATAAATGCTGCCACTGTTCATATCTATTTCTTTCAATAACAGCACTGCAGAGCTCAACATTAACCTGTCATTTTATTCATTAGTATCCATCAACTAAAGGACATTCTGACTGGATTGTTGCTAGTGTTTGATGTATGACCAAGATTCTGTCTTTCTGGGAGAAGGAAAACTTGTTTCAGCTTTTAAAACCAAAAAGAACTCTTTAAAGAGAGTTTTACATTCATGTTATTTTTCTGGTTTTATTTAGATGTTCCCAGATGCTGTGAATTGCTTCCTATTGTTACAGGTAATTTGAACATCAATATTCCTGTGTCATAAAACTTCAAATCCATGTCTTCTACCTCAAGATATCACAACAGAAAATTATTATCAAGATCTGGCCTTATCTCTTCAAAATAGTTGGATGAATTATGAAAATCTGCTCAATCTCCACAGCTATGCAACAGGCAAAATGTCCAGGTGGATGTCAGATAGCACACAAAAGTCACTGGTTTCTGAATAGTTCCTTTCATTTCTGAGTCTAAAGGCACGTTAAAAAATAATATAGACAAACACAGTTTTTACAACTGGAGAAAATAAAGTCTGGATGTAAATGCTCTACTCACTGTTACACTTCAGGAGAGGTTAAGCCTGGAAACAAGAACTGGACCTAAGTAATTTCTTAGGTCTGAAGTAGAAAACATCATGGCAAGTACTAAATGAAAGAAGTTGCAAGATCTTTGCTTAACTTAATGGCATTTGCTTAAATTATATGGCAGGAAAGAAAATTTAAAATGATCTTATTTAGTCTACAGACTTTTGCAAAAGAATTTTGAGTTACCATGGCCTCATAGCATAGGGTTTTTTGTGCATTTTGTAATCTACTGCATCTTTTTAGGTATGCTTCTGTTATGCCCAGTAGAGTATCCACTGCAGGAATAACTCCCCTCACTCCTTACTGTTTGACAGCCAGTACAATCCATTGCTAAGAGGAGAGACTTGCTAATTTACTGTGAAGCAAAAGAGAAGCCTCAATACTACATAGCAGGCTAATGAAATAATGAGAAACACTGAGGTGAACTGAAATAAGTTTCTTCAGCCAATAACCAGAGTGACCAGCAACAATAAGCTCTGAGAAGAAAGATTAAAGACATAGAATCATAGAACAGTTAGGGTTGGAAGGGACCTTCAAAGATCATCTTCTTCTTCCACTCCTGCCATGGGACAACTTCCACTAGACCAGGTTGCTAAAACCCCATTGAGCCTGGCCTTCAACACTTCCAGGGATGGGGCAGCCACAACTTGTCTAGGCAATCCTCTCCAGTATCTCACCATCCTCGTAGTAAATAATTTCTTTCTGATGGCTAATCTAAATCTCCTCTCTGTCATCTTGAACCCATTCCCCTTGTCCTGGCACTACATTCCTTTGTAAAAAGTCCCTACCCAGAATCTTGTAGGTCCCCTTCAGGTGCAAAGTCTCCCGTAAGCCTTCTCTTCTCCAGGCTGAACAAGCCCAACTCTCTCAGCCTTTCTTTATAGAAGGGGTGCTCCAGCCCTCTGATCATCTTCATGGTCTCCTCCGGACTTGCACTAACAGCTCTGCATCCCTCTTGTGCTGGGGGACCCCACACCTGAACTTAGTATTACAGGTGGATTCTCAAATCAGTGTCATCTGCAGGGTCTACTGTTGTGTTTTTATGCTAAAGTAAATCAAACATCTCTGTGGTGCTATATGGTATCAGAAAAGATCAACAGTAACCTGTTTCAAATGGTGTTTACTGCAGAGGAGTGATCTTGGCAGTGCCAACTGATATACAGATCAAGTCAGACTGTATAAGAAGCTCTCCTGAGGGTCTAAATTTTCCAGGTTGTCTTCAGTTTATTTCAGATTTCTTTGTAATGTAACTCAGACTATAGGATATTTTAAAATGGATTATTAATTTTGGAATAATTTTGCTTTCATTAGTTCAGAATGTTGCTTCACAAAAGACACTGCACAACTATTATTTATATAAATAGTCAAAAAATAAGCTTTTTTAGAAAGGTAGAATACTAGGAAGAGATTTGCTCTGATACTAGCCCTGAAAAACTTTCGAACCTTATTTGCTTTGATGTAAACCATAGCCATTTTTTTATTGCACCTTCCATATAAAGTGAACCCAAGGACTAAAAATATGCATTACAATCCAGAAAAGAAAAAAGAGCCAAATGCTAAAGTTCTAATTATGAGTTAATTTGCAATTAGTAATAAATTCCTAATGGCAATTGAAATTGTTTTGACAGGAACCTGAATGAAAGAAACACTTCTAAGAGATAACGCCACCAGCAACATTAAGTAAATGCCAGCCCAGAAAATGGTAAGTCAGCTTTGGGATGATTGTATTTATCAGGATTAATTTTTTTCATGACAGATATTGTATTTAATGTGCCTGTTCCCAGCACCATGGTGCATAACCAGATTGCTGGCCTAGAGACTATGTTGCAGAACGAAGCTATGCATTTATTAAATAAAATGTGTTTGTGACAAAGTAGATCATCCAGTCATGGAAAAGAAACAAGTACTTAGATTTAGGCAACCAAATGCTGATCCCCACAGGAATACTTGCAAGCAGTCAGTTTGCAGTAATACAGGCTACAAGTGGTTTGTGCAGAATAATCAGCAAGTGATTGTGAGGAACAAACAAACAGTAGCAATCATTGTCCGCTCATAGGTAATTACCATAAGAAGAAAAAGAGCTAAAGTAATTGAATAAAATGTACATAGGTTGTTTACTCAGCTCTATTAACAGCAAGCAGCACACTCATTAAAACTAAGAGATGAGAAATAAAACATTGCTTAGAGCTTCAGTGAAACAGTGATACTAGTTTCCACAACATTACCTGACATTTTAAAGAACCTTAACAGAAAACAAGAATTCAAAAGGACCCTATAAATACATTTGTAAATTAATCTATTCTGTATAGATTATGTACTCTGAGTTGAATGCTGTTGTTACTGCCGAAGATTTCACTGGGAGTCAGGCAACAATCTAGGAGCTGAATTTCACTCCTTCTGATGTCAAAAGCAGTTTGTTTTTTTCTTTAATAAACCTCTAAAAAGAGGTAAAATGCTAAAATCCATTCAGATATGCAAGAATCTTGCAATAGTAACTTTTTTAAAAGAAAGTCCTTTTGCAATCAGGTATATTTTTTTGAAAGTGCTTCTGCTTCTGCATATTTTTAAGACTTTTTGGTGCTGATGTTTCCTTTTCGTAGTAGGGAAACTCAATTTTTATCTTCCTTAAAGAAACATTTCTTAGACCATATGAATCTTTCCTTTATCATTTACAGCACTTTTTCTTGGCCCAAATTAATCTTCCCATTCACCTTCCCACACTTTGTCAAGAAGCTCAAGTAATGTCTTCTACAAAAAAAAAAAAACAACCAAAAACTAGATCTGAGCAAGTCAATTTCTCTTTACTCAAAGTCTGCAAAGATTTCAGTTGTCTCAGGGCTTTAAGTAAGTAGGAGTCAGACAAGTGATGGGAGAGCTATAAGTAATTTTATTGCTACACCATTCATTCTATGGGACAAAGCTGCCCTTAATGGAAGTCACACAAGCCAAGTTTACAAACTGTAGTATAGTTACACACATACTACCTATAGTTTATACACACATGTATATATGTATACATACACATATACACGTGTTTGTAGTGATATCCACTTATGTCTGCTTATTATAGTCTGTCTTTATCTCCTTTCTGATGTAATTTTTCCTTTGTTTGATTATTTTAAAGATACCTATTAACTTGGTGACAAAGCTAAACGTAGATCCAAAATAAAAACATTTCAAATATTGGTTAAGATTAAATTTGAATTACAACTCTGCTTTTCAAGACAGTCTTTAAATATGTCACCTACCTTCTTAATTTTCAAAAAATATACACAGTGAAGACATCCTTAAAACTGGGTCCGCAAGGAGAAAGCCTTATTTATTATTTATATTTCAGTAGAACACACTGTGTAAGTCTCTGTCCATACAGACAGACCAACAGGCAGCTCCACTGATTTCCTGCAGCACTTCCAAGTACAGGTTTAAAAAAAAAAGTCGTAACAGAGCTGTATGCTGACATCCAAAATAAAAGAGCAAGGAGATGGCATCTGTCCGTCTGTCTTGGTATTACAAGTGCTACTTAAGCTATGCAATGTGTCATGGAGCAGAATTCCCATGGCTTTAAAAGTTAGTTCTAGAATTGATAATGGCTCAAGCACATCAGTTTAATGTCCAGACTATTTAGATGCCCTGGGTTTAGCTGGAAGAGAGTTAATTTTCTGCCTAGCAGTAGGTACATCATAGTGTTCTGAGTTATGGTTAAACCACAACATTAGCCCAAATGAGAGGGAAGCCTAGTTAGCTTAGGACACTACTCCACACTAGCATTACCTAGGACAGGGTCCTGTTATATGTAGTTGACAGGAGAGGGAGAATTGGAAATAGTCAGGCTGTGACTACACAACCATGCTATAGTATTTAATGTACGTTAGCATTGTACTTCATCTTTTATTGTTTCGTTTTCTAAATGCTCTTGTTCCACACATATATACTCCTGCCCTTTGATAAACCAGTCTGATACTGGAATATTAGTTGCATGGTGCTGTGGGCATATCAGGTTCATTCAGCACTAACCCAGAACAGAATAGTGTGCTGCAGATAGTGAGTCACTTTTGAGCATTATATCGTCTTGCCTGGATCACATACAGCTCCAGCATAACTTCATTCCCCTCCACCACATCCCCGAATATCTACAAGCAGTCACAGTCAAAGTTGTTTCAAGTTAGCAACATGTTAGCCTTGACTAAACATCTGGACTCTTCAAGATTCAAGTATAATGTCAGAAAAGCTGGTAGATTCAGAGTCCAGCTCTGAAGACATCTCATAGAATCATAGAATCGTAGAATAGTCAAGGTTGGAAAGGACCTTAAGACCATCCAGTTCCAACCGCCCTGCCATGGGCAGGGACACTTCACCCTAAACCATGCCACCCAAGGCTCTGGCCAGCCTGGCCTTGAACACTGCCAGGAATGGAGCACTCACAACTTCCCTGGGCAACCCATTCCAGTGCCCCACCACCCTCACACCAAAGAACTTCTTCCTTATATCCAATCTAAACTAGCCCTGTTTAAGTTTGAACCCGTTACCCTTTCTCCTATCCCTACAGTCCCTGACGAAGAGTCCCTCCCCGGCATCCTTATAGGCCTCCTTCAGACACTGGAAGGCTGCTATGAGGTCTTCACTCAGCCTTCTCTTCTCCAGGCTGAACAGCCCCAGCTTTCTCAGCCTGTCTTCATATGGGAGGTGCTCCAGTCCCCTGA
>WYDI02040226.1:0-14001 GCA_009867235.2 Psittacus erithacus
TTTACAGTCAAAAGGTATGCCAAATGCCAAGAGACAATCTGTTCTTTTGCAAGGGATTTAAAGAACTATCACAGTAAATCAATGCAAGGGATAGTATATACACAGGGAGAGGAGGATATACTGTCTATATGAAACAGCAGTGAACTGTAAAAATCAGAATTAGGGGGCTGAGCTGCTTGTCAAGCATGTCAACGTGATGGCAGGTCAAACAGGGAATCCTGTACATGCACAGCAATTCAAAGCACTCATGCAGCACACTTCATCTTGCAACAGAAGTTACAGAAAACACATCCCCTACCCTTTTAACACCAGACTTAAGCCAGAATTCTTGGATTACACCAGCACAGAATATGGACAGCAGCTGGCACCCATGTTTTTTCCTCCAAGTTCCCAGCTGAAACCTACAACATGGATTCACTTGCAAGTAGGGAATGCACAAAAAACATAGCTGTGGCAGAAAGAGTAAAAACATACCTAGTAAGCTGACTGTATGTGTTAAACCGTTTGGAAGATTTATCCTTTGCTTTTACCACAACCTGTGCAGGAATTCACTTACCAAATTACTTGATGTCACAAAAATTACAGGGCAAAAGACCCTGCACAAGTCAGAGCCTCACAGCATGTGGGGCTTTTGTTGCCTCTGTAATCAGCTTCCATGAAGTAATAGGGGGTATATCCACATGTGGTATTATTGTCATCCATATTGCATCAGCACTAAGAGACCACAATTAAAATCAAAGGTCCATTGTTGGAGACTTAATAGGTATCTATGTATTCATATTACAAGGAAAAAGCTCTATTTCAAAGACTTTACAAGCTAAATGTAGAAATAAGATAGCAGTGTCCATTTCACAAAGAATTGAAAGGGAGGAAAAAGTACAGGAAGATTAAGATCTAAGTACACAGTTTGCTGGATTTTGCCTTAATTGCTCTGAGCAGTTCTCAAAGAAAGACTGACACGCAGCTGGGAACTAAACATTGCTCTTCCCAATCTAGTACTACAGATGCAGAGCAACAGGTGATGTTTTACTGGAGGATATGGAAAGCCCAAAAGATTTCTGAACATGAGAAGTTTCAATTCCTTTCCTAACTTGCAATCTGCAATATTCCATTGAGTGGAAATTAAGAAAAACAGTTCCTCCTATCCCTTTTTCAACGTATTTTCCACAATAGCCACCAGAAGCAAATTATTCCGATCTCCAGGAGGCTGCACAAACTACACCTACTCCAGAGCACATAACTGCTTTATTTCCATCTCTATTTTTATTTTTTTGAACAATGTTTTAAAGTCTACAGCAAGCCTATAAATAAAAGCAGAGAGTTCAAAGAAGCAAGGATTGACTTGTGCCAGCCCTGACATAAACCCTTACTTCAAGACAATTCCCCATGATGGTCACTCCAGAAGGCCACCAAAACAGGAAACCCACATGCTGACAGGCTGGTGCAGGGAAGGGCTAAGGGAGTTAATGCTTTCAGAGCCATGCACTGCTAATGTAATCTGCTGCTTTCAGATTCGTTGCAAGGTCTTGCTTAATAATACTTTGTATTCAGAGAGAATTATTCAGCCAAGAACCTTGAAGTGCTGCCATCTCACAGACGGGAGTTAGCTGTAGCTCTTAACACCCCTGTAAGACTGCTATATACAATTTTACTCTCTTTTCGCAGATTAATTTCCCTGAGAGGGTAAAAACAAACAGCAAGGCTGACTGTAATGAGTATTTAAACCAAATAAACCAAACCTTCAGTTCATATCTGTACATTGGGCTTGGTCATAGACAGGTAACCTTTAAAGTGACCTGCTTCAGTGACTGAGCATTTCTGAGTAGAACATCACAAGCGGCAGAGCAGCCGTGTGTGCAGGTCCCTCTTGTCTTGAGATGTTTGCATGCCAGCTTGTCAGGCTCATCCCTTGGTGCATGGATTGAGTGATGCCAACATTAGACAACCGAGAGAAGAACAGACTGTATGAAATCATTACAGTAATCTAGGAAACTAACTCTTTCCATTTCAGCCATATGTAGAAGGATGCATAACTCCACACTAAGTGGTTTCTAGGGGTCATATGTCTACCAAAGGAGAATGCACCCAGTGGCTCACATTTTGACCATGTTCACAAATCACATTTGAATAGCAGATCTTACTGATCACAAGATCTAAAGAGCTGAAGAAAATTCATTCAATACACATTAGAAGCATTCATCATCTACCAAAGACATTTCACACCACATAAGATAGAACCACAATTACTCCTTCATTAGTCCCTCCTAAATGATTTTCTCATCATCTCAATAAAAGCTGTCTTTTTTTCCTCTAAGTCAATCCAGAGGCTAGTATATTAGTTGATTTTGATCTACTTGCAAATATAGAAAGCCAGTGAAACTAGAAAAACAGTAAGAATTTATTACTTGAAAAAACTATGTAAATGAGCACACTCATATGCATATATACAGTATTTAAATTATTCTCCCCACCATCTGTGGCAATGTCTTTATGATGGTGCATTTTGAACAGGTATAGATTTATATGGACTTTCTGCTTAACATTTCAGATCTATTCTCTAAACAGAGTTTTCCTTCTCCTGTGACAGCAATACCACATTTTGCTCTTGGCATTTATCACTTTCCACATCCCTTGATGCAAATCAGAAAGAAGTAGAAAGAATGATGGAGGCTTCACAAGTATTTGCTACTGTCAAAAAAAGGCTTATTTTATTGCCAAGGGGCCTTCCACCCCCAAATCCTGGGGATCATAGGGGATGTCAGATTGCTTTACATTGTACCACATAGAATGTCAAACCAGCCCACACTCAGAATAAAAGATTACATCAGGCAAGAGTACCAGGAAGCTTCCCAGAAAGGATGCTCTGAAGAAATATGAGAAGATTCATGGGCATGTACAAAGCACATGGACATTTCAGAAAAGTCACAGTTCTCAACTTAGGCAATAACAAAGAGATGTCTTTCCATATGAAGAAAGCTTCTATTTGTTTTTAAGCAACTGAAAAAGATTTCATTAGCTCAGAACACGGGAAATTTGAGGTAAGATATTTTATTGAAATTTCTTTATGCATGTACAAGCAAAAGCATTTTGTCTTTTCTGGGAATCATTAGACAAACGTAAATCATTCCAGAAAAATTAATCCCATTCCTCCATAGTTTACAGATTATCCCATACCATTTCTTTTCAAAGTTCTTGAAAGTACCATGTATTATTTAAATATGCATAATTCAACAATAGCTCTGATGCTTAACAGAATCTTTCATTTCATTCTTTACTCACAATTAGACTTTATACTTATTACTGTAGCTCACAATTATGAGCATATTTTGACTACATACCTGAAAGAATGCAGAAAGAATTCTGTTTCCTGATGCAAACCTTGAAAAAATTCCATAATTGCTTGTCATTCAAAGAAAATTAAAAAACATTTTGGGAAAAGTATGAATTGAACTGCAATTAACCTCAATGACTTTAACATTGCAAGGAGGGGCCCCATGTATATCAGGGCCTTCACCAGACAGATGAAGGACAGCAACCACCTTGTGTATCATTAGTCTCACAGTGATTGAACAGAGGCTGAACTCTGCTCTTTGGGAGCAGGCAGTGGGGTCTAACAGCGGGTGTTTGACTTCACTGCAACCCAGGGCATGCAATGAATTTTGTCTCACCTTGGGTTGGTTCCATGACTTCAGAAATTAAATTTTACATCATATGGATCCTATATGACCTGTATCAAATCATGCTGCAATTTCTCCACATGCCTTCTTCTTCAGTTGGGTGTTTTGGGGTTTTTTTGAGGGGGGAGGTGGATTGACAGGGCAGTGATTTTGGTGTTTGGGGGTTTTTTTCTGGTTTAGTTTGGGGGTTTATTTGGGGGGAGGGGTTGTTGTTTTGGGGTTTTTTTGTTTGTTTTGTTTTTCATTTCTTATTATTGCTACTATTACTATTCTCCTCTTCACATTGTAGGAGCAGTACCTCCAAGCGCTGGTTGCTTGGCCCACTCAGCGTTGTAGAAATGCTTGGACAAAGCTGATCTCAGCCCAGAGCTCCTACAAAAGCCTGAGTTATCAGTAGATCACAGACACCAGGTATGATTTTGGACAAAAAAATGACAGTGTTGAACAATTCTGACAAGGCACAGGGAACATAGATGCTGTATGTAATGATGCTATTACTACTTTACATAAAAACTGAAGAAAGTATCTTGGTCATATTTTGTTTCATTCCACATCTTTAAGATCTCCACAGTGAAGGGAAGATTATCCTGCTATGACAGCACTGCAGAGGTCAAAGGGGGTTAGACATCCAAAGTCAGCAAAGGACAAGTATGGTCTTCTTGAATTGTAACAAAAAACTCAGCGTCTTCCTCAGCAGAAGGTATAACATCATGAAGGGCACCAACATGTCTCAGTAAGGAACCTTTAACATGTATGAAGACCTTTGTAGTAGAAAGTGGTGTGGAGAAAAAAAAGATACTTGAAAAGAATTTGTAGAAATGAAACAGACATGTCAAAGCAATGGTGGCGCCTTCATGCTCAGCTTCTTGGCTTGAGAGCTGCCTAAGGAAATCCACCAAACACCACAGCAACTCTCCAAAGACAGAGTGTTTGAGCCTGGGGCATTTCTATTCAAAAGCTTTCCATAATACACAACTGCATTCTGTAGTTTCTTGAAAAGTTGTAGATTTCACTAAACTGACATTTTGGC
This sequence comes from Psittacus erithacus, assembly GCA_009867235.2. Lineage (NCBI taxonomy): Eukaryota > Metazoa > Chordata > Aves > Psittaciformes > Psittacidae > Psittacus > Psittacus erithacus. Next base: position 4,708 of record WYDI02040226.1, read on the forward strand.
TGCCTTTGGACTATATAGCAATGTAGCTATTATCTTGACTACCAATAAAGAACTTCTTAATCCAATTCACTCCAGTTCATTGCTTAAGAAATCACCCGTTCATGAACTCCCTGCTCTCATGAAGCATGCTGTTGGATTGGGTTAACACAGCCAAATGTGTAAACAGATAGCTCCAGAATTTCTGTGCAAAGAACATTGCTGAAACCTAACCCAAAACACTTCCTCTAAAACATAGAACGACTCAAACATGCACTTGATACATTTCCTTAAATGAGCTTCATTTACTTCAAGCTTCGAGTCTCAGCAAGCCAATAGACGAGATTTCTCACAGTAAAATCTAAATGAAGTTGCTATCTGCTTGTAGATGCTCTAGCAGCCAATAAAGTAATGAATTAATATATGTGGTAGTCACTCATCCCATCGCCTCCCAGCTGCTGAAATACTTCTGGAAGCCCCAGAGCATCAAGTATCTTTCCCCTGATGTCACTGACACAAAAGTATATGCAAAGCAAAACTAATTCATCCTGAAGCATGAAGCCTTCCTGTACTAATAAAAAACCAATACTTCAAACCCCCAGCTTTAATACCTGTCTACATTTCTTTTTTCTTTAAAGGATAAATCTAGAAGAAACTACTTTTTTCATGGTATTCTGGCCCTATAATCCATACCAGATTTTCCTGTCAGAAGTTACTCTGAAGTAAGAAGAAAATATATTGATTTTCACAGGGAAATATTTTTCTAATTAAAGCAGCCAATGTTTCAAAGTCATTTTAATACAAGTACAGAAAAAAAAATAATAAATACCTGGTTTATGGAACACAGATTACAGAAATGCATGACATAACACTGCCTTTGCAATCACAGCTCCACCATCATGTTCATCATCTTTATTTACATGTCTTTAATTGCATCATCAGCATTTCCCCAAGTGTTTCTGCTTCCCTGAACACACAGGATGAATCTTTTTTACTTAATGGGCATGTATTTAATATTTCTGGTTTGCCTCATTTTTCACTGTGTGTCTGAGGCCTTATCTCTTGCCTACTGTCCAAACACTGCTTTGAATAGAAAATTTTTCATTTCCTTTGGCTTTTCTCTGCTGTTTGTCACTATCTGAATGCTTCACAACATTAATTAAACTGACAAGGTAAGGCAGCAGTATTATCTCCATTTTACACATGGGGTACTGAGGCACAAAAAAGTTCAATTCTAAAGTAAAAGTAGCCATAAACTTCACAAAAAATATTGCAGTTGAAATACAAACTACAAAAAAGAGAGCATTGGCTTGAAGTGAAGGCATTTAATGAAGACCTGAACAAAAGCCACAGGTTTTGGGTGAATGAAGTGCAGAGAGTAAAATCCCAGTCATTCCAATCTGACAACAGAAAATGGCATTTCCATTTAGCAAACATCTTTGAATGTTTCAGGCAGTTCCAGCCTAAAATCTTTGAAAGTTATGAATTTGTAAGTTTTGCTGGTTAGAATCATAGAGCAGTTGGGGTTGGAAAGGACCTTAAGATCATCAAGTTCCATCCCCCCTGCCATGGGCAGGGACACCTCACACTAAACCATGTCACCCAAGGCTCTGTCCAACCTGGCCTTGAACACCTTCAGGGAGGGAGCATTCAGAACTTCCTTGGGCAACCCATTCCAGTGCCTCACCACCCTTACAGTAAAGAACTTCTTCCTTATATCCAATCTAAACTTCCCCTGTTGAAGTTTGAACCCATGGTTAAGTTTGTTAAGGTTAAACCCTGTTTAAGTTTTATCTCCAGGTTCACCTGCAGCTAAAAAAAAGCCGCTCACATAGGATGTTCTATGAAGGTCTTAACTGCACAATACTAAAACGATCTGAAGCAAACTAGCCTAAAAGCAGCTTTGGAGGATATAAAGCAAAGGTTTCTAAACCTCAGTGTTGATAAAGAAGCCAGCTTCACTCTCTAATTCAGATAACTAAAGAACTGATTTAGCATACATATTCTTGTATGTGTCTCTGGAACAGTGCAAGCAGCTCCATTTCAGAGCACTGATGCTTTGCCAGGATTTTCACTCTTCCTTCACTCTGCTGTTTAGTTTCCCAATATTTTTCATTGCCAGACTAAAAAGTCCAATTTAACCTTCACAGGCCCAAGGCAACTGAAAGAATGGCAGATTTATCATCTGACAGATCTGTGACAGATCCCAATATTGTTGGCAAAATAAAACTAGTTTTAGGTACAATTTGCAAATTCTTAGAAGCCTGCATCCTCAGCTGACATGGGCAGGAATTACTAAGAGAATTACCTGTAAAGCCTCAAAAAAATCAAGCCAAATATGACTACTTGTAGTATATATATAATATGGCAAGAAGGAAGTTGTCTGCATTTTTTTTCAGCTATAAACAGCCACTGAGTATTGTTACAAACTATCCACGTCTATTACCAAATATGATTCTGTTCTTCTTGCAGTGAGTGTCGACTCACATAAAAATTCATTGAAAAAAATACATCTAATCAAAGTCACACAAATGAGAGGCAAATGTAGGTGTCTGTGTTTATACAATGGAGATACTTCTGCTTACTCCAATAACTGCAAACTCCTCTTGACAAGACAGAGCTCCTTGACATTGTCCCAGTACATGCCTGGGTCTAATCTTTTGAAAAGATAGGTTCCCAAGGTAGTTTATAGACTTGAAAAGCCAACATTTTCAAAAATAAATGATGATGTAACAGCAAAATCCTTAAAATACTTGCAGAAAGTGATGGTTTAAGGACTCAAATTGCCAAAGAAATGTCATAACAATTTATCTGAAAGCATTTTCACCTTGTTATCCATTTCCTTCTAATCAGTTCCAGAATCCCCTATTTCTTTCCCTCTCTACAAACTGCTGTTAAAAAGTAGTAAGTTACTGATGACAAGAATACATCTCAACAAAATCCCTTCACAACATGTCAAGTCCACAGATATTTCAACAGCTAATGGCAAATTCCACAGTGCTACATATGTATTTATTCATTTTAATCATTCAGGCCAGGGAGGTATGAATAAGGGCACTGTCATTTAGGGCTGTAATTAATCATCCTGGACACTTCATTGTCAGTGAGCATAAATCAAGGAGCAAGTGTTTCTCCTAAGTGATATGTAACCAGCATTAACATAGTGACAAAATCTAACACTTGTTAGTAAGTGATATATATTTTGTCTTTGACACCTAAGATGCAGGGCTGTTTCACACAAGTGCCCTCCACCTCTGAATTTATTTTCTGAATGTAGAGAACATACTTTAAAAATATTAACAGAGTATAAACTCAGGGCTGAAGAAAGAAGTTGCCAAACACCAAGATAAAGGTTTCTTAAGAAAAAAATCTTATACATTAATACAAGCCATAGCAAATACATGTTAAAAATAAGATGGTGCAAATGACCATTTGCAGGACACTGTAAGACAATTCCTATATTGTAAGACAGTTGTAAACCAGTTTAGCTCCACTTATGCCTTTGTTCAATATCCATCAGGTCATTAAGAGAGACATGCAAGTACAAACTAGACTTGAAGCACTCCTAAAAAAGGAAGAACACATGAAGAACTAAAGCTCATTTTCAAAAAAGCTTCTATGAATCCATAGAACATCCCCATGGTCTGGATATTCCAAGCGCCAGTGTAACTAGACACATGAATCAGGGAGCATAGAAGTCAAAGCTTTTATGCTCATTTTGTGTGTGACCAGGATTTTCCAGCCCTTGTGATTCTTAAAGGTGCAGGTATTATCCTTCTTTCAAAAATTAGGTTTCATGGATACAGTTAACCAAAAGAAAGACAGTGGCGTGGTTTAAACTACTGATTGCAGTCTACCACAGGAAAAAATAATAGAGTTTTTTATTTAACCACACAATTCTATCAACAATACATGGAGCAGAAAAATGTATGTACAGCTATATTACTGTCTGTACTCTAAGTGCTAAGGCAGAATTCTGCCCATAGGCAATAACTATAAACCCACATCTGAGATAATCCATTTATAAAACACTAAGCATACAACACAGGCTTTCAGTCTTTGATAGAAGCATTCTCCTCCAAAGCACAAATTTACATTTAAATTCATATTGCATGGAATCAAATATTAAAAATAAGTTTCAAGGTTTTCTTCATCACTGAATTGTTTCTTAATTAAAGTGTTTTGTCTCACCATTTCATACTGTTACTACTTTTTGAAAATAACGAAATTTCTTTAATTATTCACAATATCTAACTACTAAGAAGTGCCTCAGATTGCTTTTGTTAAGAAAACAGCAACATTTAGCTGCTGGGACACAGAGAATAAATGGAAAGAAATTCCTGCTCTATCAGATAGTTCTGATGAAAGCCAGCAAAAACAAACACATCAGACTCATGTCATAGAATGGTTAGGGTTGGAAGGGACCTTAAAAATCACCTGGTTCCAACCCCCTGCCATTGGCAGGGACACCATGGGAGTGTCCAGAGATGGAAGTGACCCATCATCAACACCATAGATCACTCTCCTGGAGTTCCCCCCACTCCAGAAGGAACAGAGCACTCATGAAACTCCTTCATGGAAACATGGTGCTGGAGGCAGCAATCCACTTGCCTTTGGCTGGTCTTATTTCTCTTAACATCAACCCCAATAATTTAATTCACAAACCCAGACTCTCTGGACTCCTTACAGAGGATAACTATTACATTTAAGAAATTTCTGGCCACCTAAATGAAAAAAGTTTTTCAGCAAGAAAGTAGTGCTTCCCATAAGGGAATACCTTTATACAGCTTAAGAGTCTGAAGAATGTCAATAACCTAGATAAACCTCATGGCTGAAAAGAGCAGTGGGCAAAGTGTGCAGCGTTGACAGGGAGGACCCTGACCACAACCTGCTCAGGGAGAAGCAGCAGAAATGCTACTCATAGTGCCTTTACAGGACAAGTCCCAACAGACAAAAACACACCCAGAGCACTAATGACCTTGAAGAACCACTCCATGGACCAACTCATCAGGTTTCAAAGCATTTTACTCACAGTGGGTAGAGAACAGGCATCTATCTTGTTCTTTCCTTTCATGGCTGCTAGAGAAAGGATGGGTATTGCCACAGGCTGTTATATAAACACACCAAACAAATAAGTATTTTAAGCAGTGCAGCAAACTGTTCAGTGGTTCTCTAGAAATATTTTGTTTTGTTCTGGCAAAAGACTTAGTAAGAACAAAGTTAAAGTGACTAACTTCTTCACAGGTAATATAGAAAAAGAATTAACCAATAAGGTTTCACACAGGAGCCATACAAAGTCCCTGATTGCTGCCCTTGAAAATTGACCATGTTAACAAAGAACTTTATACCACAACCCAAATTCCTTCATTACTGTCCCAAGTACCACAAAAGAAAAGGAATCAAAGTCTGTTTGCAGTAAGCTCAGCTGCAGCTCCAAGCCATTTCAAAACCAGATGTGTTAAGATCTCCCAGAGTGATCAGGATAATTTTTAATTCAGTAAAATCTATTTCTGCGCCTGGGTTTTATATGCTATTATGTTTCTGAAAGAACTTAAGACCACTTAGTTTCAGCCAGCTTATTCCTCCAAGTGTGTGCTGGTGCACTGCTGACAGCATTACACAGAGAAATTTGACTCATCACATCTTGTTAAAGTTACATGTGCTGCTAATTTGTGAAATACTTGGCCTGACCCATCTAATCAGCTGAATTGTTTCAAGCCCTTTCTTCTTTTTAGCATGATAACTAATTCCAAGTCATTCAACACATTTCATTAAAACCAAAAGTTGATATGAAGAACAATAGCTGTTAGAGCTTATATTGGATCAAGCATTGCTCCTCAATGAAACAGCCAAATGACAGCAAAAGTCAGAATGTCATTTATTTCTAAATTATCACCTCCTTCATATCAATTGATTTTTCAGATATTTTACATATCTTTCCCTGTTTTTACATTTGATCTAAAACTCCCCTCTCAGCAGTTCAATGCAATGCCAGCAAGACTCCAGCAGACACACCACTGAACTTGGGACATGCTTAGCAGAAAAGCTGTCTGGGAAAGGGACATCCCATCTCTCCCTGCAGAGCATATGGAGAATCCTTATGTCTAAGATCATCAGCTACAAATGTAGAACTCAGTTCAAATTTAGCACATCTTAAAAGCAACCGTAAATCTCACAATCACATTTCCTCATTCACCCACTGGTCGAGGTTCACCCATTTTAGTCCAAAAGCACAAAGTTATCTTCCCAAAACTTCTAACTCTCAACAAAGAAAAAGAGCAATAAAATAATGATGACAGATTTCAAGGCAACTCAACAGACTCAGCAAGCTACTAATGCAGTCCCTAAATTAAGTAAAGGTGAAAGGAATGAAAAGACATTGACTTTTCTTGCACAAGCAAAACCTTTCTCCTTAACAAAAAAGACAATGGTTGGATGAAGGATTTTAATTTTTCCCTTGTATTCACTAGCAAAGCTTTAATTTGGGTGACTGCTTTTTCAGCACAGATTCCTACCTAACAAATTTTTTATCAAATTATTAAAACCCTCTTAAGTAGGTAACTTCAAAAAAGTAGAAAAGTTTAGGGCCTCTTGCTTCCTCTTCACTGAGGAGTGAGCTACAACCATACAACTGTTAGCAAAGCATTTAAACCTTAAAATGTAATAGAGAAAGGAAGATTCAAAAATTAGCTAAGTTAAATGCTGTCATTCATTTTGGGTCAGATAAAATCCATCTCTGGCACTTGGGGAACCGGTGGATGCAATCTGAACCCTCAGCAATTACCTTTGAAACTTGTGAAGACTGATCAAGGTCCTTGGTTAGAGAGAAACAGCAAACGGTCCAGAAAAAAAGATGACAGCAGGAAGCAACAAGCTCTATGCTCTGTCTCCAGCCCTGGAAACACCCGGGAACAATCAGCTAGTGAGCAAAAACAGGGCAATGTGTAACAGCTGACATAGTTTTGTCAAGAGCAAATCACATCAAGCCCATCTAGCTTCCTTATGCAACAAGGTAATAGGATGAGTCAATAGAGCAGCCTTAGGTACAAGAAGGATTTTGATCCTGTCCCACATGATGCTGTCACAAACCACTAGTAGAAACCCCTCTCTTCAGGATGCTGAGCTGCTTGTGTAACCCACTGGGAAATACAAGGAGCAATTACAGATGCTTACTATCAAGGCGAGCCCCAGTGTCCAGTACAACTCAAAATCTTCACTAATGATTTGGGTGACGGACTAGAGAGTATGCTGACTAAATGTCCCAATGCCAGCAAGCTCAGAGTAACAACAAACACATGGGAAAACATGACCAGAATTTGAAATGACCTTGCCAAACCTTGAAAAACAGCTGGGGAGAGGGGGGAAGACCCAGCACCCAAAAGAATACAATTCAAGCAAAACAAGTCAAAAGTGCAAAATCTGGGGCTTGCAGGTACAGTGCCGCATGCTTTCCAGAGCAACCCCAAAGAGCTGATCATGCATCTGCAGTCTTCTGCAGCCTCGAGGTTGTCACTAGCAGTGCACATCTTTCCAGGTGGACTTGTTTCCCACGTGATGTATCAGAAGCCATGCATGAGCCAGAAACAGCCAAAATTTTCCCAGTTTTCACCTCCATCACTAAAGCTGTTGGTTCAAATAACTTTACCTCACAGGAAATAAGCTGTGCAGCCACTGTCATTAGCGTTAATGCAATCTTGATTACCAAGCCCTGCCCTGTGGGATGCCTGCTGTTTCTCATAATTCTGTCTCATAATGTCATCCCAGGAAAAGTTTGCCTTAATAAACGCTTTCTATGACAGCTAGGAATAAGAAATTGTACATCTCTTCTCCCTCAGCCTCACACATGCGTTGATTATAACCCTAATGAAGTTTATAAAAATCGAGCAATGTGGTTAGAAATACCAACTAGGAAAACTCTCTGGAGTAATGATAAATCATGCCTCTAATGTCCTCATTTTTCTGCAAAAAAGAAATTATGCCATCAGTTGGGTAGTTCAGTCCTGAGCAGTCAAATCATTGGTAACAAAATATGAAACTTTTAACGGTAATAAAATTCCCTACTTTTTAACAGTTATACTGGTAAAACTGAGCTTAACCCTAGGAGAGAAGCAATAAAAAATATGATGTTCTGTATTTTTCCACAGATATTTGCCAAATTGTTTCTCCAACCTTTAATCCCTATGTCACAAATCTAAGAAGTAGAATATTTAATTAAAGCTATAATAGGAAGGGAAGACCTGCTTTCAAATTAAAACTGGTGTATGCACCAGTAACTAGTATACGCATCCTGAAGTGCATATATAGCTGGCTCATGGTTTGCTTGAACAACTTATGCTAGTGAAATGATGCTTTTCAATTTCAGGTGGAATCAGAATAGAAAGAAATAAGCATGAAGAAAAACTATCATTGCATCAATCCTTGCTGGAGCACAGGGAGCACTAACATGTTCTCAGCCACTGTCCCACAGCATGCTTTCTCTGTGAACCTTGTGCACACATCGCATATCATGCAGATAGAAATAGCTACAGTATATATATCACCAGGAGCCTCTGCCAGAAAACGCTACTCCATAGCAGAGCTGAAAAGCAGAAATTTGAGGAACACTGCGAAGTGTTGCTGGAAATGAAGGAAGGTTTGCAAAGGACAAACAGTGATTTCTAAAGTGCTAGTGAAGGAGATGTTGGGAAACAGGTACTAATTGAATATTTTACCTGGAAAAATATGAGAATAAATAATAAAACAGTGAAAGAGACATGTTCACAGTCAAGGAAGAGATAATAACTTTCTCACTTAAAATGTTTAAAATCAAATTGGAGAGCATAATCACAAATGTATTTAATATTAGGAATAAAAAAAGCATGGATTATTGAGGATGGCATTGCTAATTATGCGTTTGTATGATATATGATTTTATAATATTAGGTTTATAAAATATTTCAGTTAGGAACATGTCTATTACATCAGATGATTGCTAATTGCTAACACCAATGACAGCCAAAAGAGTATATTCAGAGGGGAAAACAAAATAAACCAAAACAAACCTTTTTTAAAAAAATAAAAAAGCAAATATAGCTTCTGGTGGTACCAGTTTGATCTTTGGTATTAAGCCAAAAAGGAAACCCAGGAGTAAGCAGTATGTCAGGGAGATGGAGGACTCCCTTCTCTCTGCCATTTTTTAGCTGAGCTGGTCTTGCTCAGGAGCCAGGACCTGCACCCAGCATCCTTCCATGCAGTAGAGAGTGCCCGATGCAGAGTGATGGAGCCTTTTCAAGTCCCTCCTTTCTCCAGTGGTTCCAGACAACATGTTTGCCAGACAAT
>WYDI02040227.1:0-38735 GCA_009867235.2 Psittacus erithacus
AGGGGAAGCTGGGAGGAAGCAGAGGCAGGACACCTGACCCAAACTAACCAAAGAGGTATTCCATACCACAGCACGTCGTGCCCAGGATGTAAACTGGGAGATACCTGGAAGGGCCAGATCACTGCAGGGGTCATGCTGGGGGTCGATGTGGTGAGCAGCTGTATTCTCTCCCCTTGTTATTTCCCTTATCATTATTGTTATTGGTGATAGCAGCAGTGGTTTGTGTTATACCTTAGTTACTGGACTGCTCTTATCTCAACCTGCGGGAGTTGTATTCTTTTGATTTTCTTCTCCATCCCTCCGGGAGCTGAGGGAGGAAGGAGGGAAGTGAGTGAGAGACTGCATGGCTGATTTACAGCTTGGCTTAAACCACGACACATATAATTGTAGAATAGTTGTGGTTGGAAAGGACCTTAAGATCGTCTAATTCCACCCCCCCTGCCATGGGCAGGGGTGGCTCCCACTAGACCCGGTTGCTCAAGGCCCTGTCCAAGCTGGCAGTGCACCAATGCAATGAATTCTCAAAAGTTAAAACAGAAAAGCACAAGTTGCCATTCATGTAAAGTCTTACTACCTCCAAGTGTGTCTTCAGCTGCTGTGCAGAATGAGTTGAAATCTTGCTGTATTAGTGGATGGCACTGGTGGTGCTGAAAAATCACCTTAGCTTCAATGCTGAACACTGTGACTGCTGCAGCAGGATGTTAATTACTCTGGTGTACCTCCATCCTGGAGCTCAAAGCAACTATTGTGGGGCCCTTCAGCTGCAATTGCCTGCTTCCTATAATGCAGAAAGGTTTGATCTGGTTTTTAAAAGGCCCCATTAAAAAATACATATATAAAAAGGCCAGTCTTAAACCCTTCAAACTTTATGCTAAAAGTCAGTGAAGGTGTTTCCACCATGCATTTTCATGAGAGATCTGCATGTGATACCAACAGAATTGGTTAAAAAATATACTCTCCTCATTCCCACATTCTTCCGCTTCATCTCCAGTGACTCCCAAAAAGTGATGAAAATTAGGGTTTGTTTGTTTTTTCCATTGATTTTTACATCTGAAATGTGCATGGGAGGGAGGTTTCTTTTTATAGTGCTTGTCTTTTGATATATGATGTGAGGAGTAGCTACAGATGTATTCATTTAACTGAATAGAAGCTTTTCATTAAATGTAAGCTTTTGATGGCAAATTTCTGGCCAGCACTATGTGAATGACATACCACATAGCTTTGTGGTAATAATAAGAGAAAAAACCTGAAGTGAAACAGACCAGAAAGTGGCCGTGTGAATAGGAGAAGCTAATTTGTTTAATTGCTCAAGCTAAAAACCCACAACAAAGCATTATAAACAGACCCCTTCAACCTTACCATTTATTGTTCAGCTAGACATCTGAAAACTCTTTTCAACTGAACACGATAAGGGCATTGCTGGCACACGTGACAAAGTATTGTAGCTTTGGGGATAAGAAGTGGGACTTTTAAAACAAGTTATTTTAGCCAATACTAACCCTTTAAAAGACCCTTTTGTAAAAAGCATTAGCAAATATCATCCGTGTGGTTATCAGCAAAAGACTCAGATATGAAAGTGTGTGTGCTGTCTTGGTATGATGCTGGTAACAATACCAGCATCATACCAATCACTTTGGCAGTACCAATTTGCATCACTGTTAAACAGAAAAGATGGAAGAACTGTACACCTAGAAGACTAGAAGATATTCTGCAAGGAGCAGTTCTTTATTGTAGACTCTTTTTCCATTTTTAATAGCCAGAGGTATTATCCTTAGCTCTCATTGCTTGAGTTGAGGACCTTCAGGCCCATATGTCTTTATTTCTCACATGCAAGTACTGTATAGAAAAAAAGGCATATATAAATAATACAGAAAACTTTTTTAATTCTGAAAAATCTGTGGAATCCTTTTTGCAGCCTTTACAGAATTAAAATCTGGGTCTAGAAAGAGTGTTTTCAGATAAAATCTGTGCCCTGTTGCTATTTCTGCAGCTGAGATTTTAGTTTCATTTAGGAAGATTATAATTTACCAGCACATGTTCCACACACTGTAGGAAGGTCCTTCCTTGGACCAATAATTACAAATCTTTCAAATATTCCTTTTTTTATTCTGCAGCCTGTGCACATCTTCCCGTCAGAGATGGAACATTGCAATCTTATCTTTCTTCTCAATCAATATCTAATGATAGAAATGTATTTAGGCATGCTGCTTCCATTAGTGCCAGAAATGACAGAGCAAATATACAGTATTAAGAGAGCGTGGGAAGAGGTCCTTCAGCAGCTGATATCTGCTGAGTAATAGCTGCAGGCATGAGAAGAATTAGAAGCTTATTCTCAAGCATGAAAAGAAGAAAACGACAGTGCAAAGGTCAAGTCAGTGTTTCATCATTTGTCACTGCAGCTGAACTGGGTTTTCAAATCCACATCCTCTGATAGCATGAAATGAGAAGTTTTCTGAGTGACTTATCTTTTGTCTATATGGCAATATGTGACAGCAGTGACAGCATCTAGTGATTCATGTCTTCAGGGAAGAGGATAACAGGAGGAAAAGAACCATCTATTGGGGTTGATGGAAATTGTCACAGTTCCACTGACGTCAAAGAGCCAACTATCAAGTGGCAGGGGCAATTTACATGAGTTGAGCGTCTGTGCCATCCTGTATTTTATTAACTGACAATCCTGACTGAAAACTAATGAGGGCAAAACTTAAAATAAATTGATTCACACAAACTCAGAATGTGAACTTCAGAAGTTAAGTCTTGGTTTGGGATACATCAGAATGTAGGATTGATGAACTTGGTCCCACTCACGGTAAATAAAGGGCCATTTCTAAGATGCATATCTTTGCTGGGGTAACTATTTGAAACCCATACTGAGAGCACATTCTGCCTGCATTATTTAGCTAGCGCAAGTTTAGTGGGAGAATTGTGGCTTCTTTACAGGACACCTACCACTGGTGGGAGCCTAATAAATTATGATAGAGAAACATCTTTCTCTAATTTCAATTTCTTTTATCTTTTAAATATTTTTTGTTTATGGTTAAAATCATTCAGAAATAATTAACCCCAAAGTTCAGCCTTCTATGAACAATAGAGTTTAAAACTCGTAATATGTGAGCTTAATTAATCAACACCAGCCCAAGGAATATATTTCAGATGTTAATCACATCAAATCTGTGGGCTAAATGGGAAAAAAAATGACGCTGGGGACAGGACTACAGCTACTGAAGTAAAGGAAAAGGCTGCACTGAATTGTTAATGGCCTAAACATCAGGTCTGAAATAACAGGGCTTCTCAGACTCATAATCCCAGAGGGACAGCAATTTTTCATCCTTTTACAGGAAATATACTATCAGTTTGCTATGCCTTGGTCTGTAGCATTAGAATTTAAGCACCAATATCTTGTGTTTTGTATGAACAGGACAGATCTTATGGGAAGAGCATGGTTTAGTTCATCCAATTTGCCATCATTTTCTCCAGTTTTTATCTACATATCCTTCACCCCACTTCTGATTTTTCAGTCATGCAGTAGATTTACAACAGGAAGGACGTGGGAACTCTAAGCACAAAGCAAGCATCCAGGCTAAGGCCAGTGCTGGCAGCTGTTGTACTGAATACTGAAATAATGCTGCATACAAACAGAGGTTACTTAATTTGTTAAACTGCTTTAGAGAGCATGGTGGTGCTTTTGTACCATGCATATACAATATTGTTTGTATTGACTAATAGGTGATGCTGTTGCATCCCTCCAGCTGCACATCTGCAGCATTTTTTTATTATTTGGAGGAACTCCAACCTCTGTTTCTGTCAACAGGCAAATGTTTTTACAGTTCTTTAATATGGACACAAATGATGGATGCAAACATATTTGCAGTCCCCAGTACTCAGGACTGCACCTGAATCTCCCAACTTGGCACCTTTCCCCATTGTTTAGGGCCTCATTAAGATCAGTGGAAAGCAATAGCAGTCTTACTTTTACACATGGTCTGAGGGAACTGGGTCAGGTTCTTACTGGGTTGCTTTTTGCAGATCCTGCTCCTGACTTTCTGTCACGTCCAACAGAGACGGTTATTGGTGTCTCTTCTCTCTGTTTGTATCCAATCTCTCTATGTAATCTACTTAAAAAGGTCCAGTGACCATTCCCATGCTAGCAGTTCTTAAGTCTACCTTTAATGAATCCCTCCTCTCAGCTGGTTTTATTGGCTCTGATACAGGGAATTACTTAAGCATGTGCTTAGCTTTGAGTTTATTGACATTCCAAACTCAGGCCAACATCACACTTTGGAGAGCTGTCAAAATAATAACCAATTTTATTATTGAAGTTGCTGTGCTTTGTGCTGTAAGGCTGACACAAAAATCAGATGAGTATTGATCCCTCTAAATAAGGGATGTTAGAAAGTCATTCAGCAAGTAAGTGATTTCTGAGAAACCAAAGACACAAACAACACAAATAAATTTAAAATAAGATGAATTTCACATCTTAATAATGCATCCAATACACAAGTCTACTTTTAGGAGAGGGCATTTATAAAAAGATATGAACCATATAAGCTGATATTACGTACCCTGTATTGCATGTTGTGTGTGTGTATATATGTATGTAACTGTGCATCCGTGTGAAACGTATACATCTCCCCAGTCATTTTTTGTGTTGGAAACCATCATATTAAAAATGTAGATGAAGAAAATAATTCTTTGTGACCCTCACATATTTTAACTGCGTGACTAAAATTCTGAGATTTGTCTGAACAAGACTGTTTGCCCATCTGTCTTCACACTAGGGAAACGATAGCAGCTCGTGTCTTGTCTTATCTGATGGTTATTTAGGAAATGTCAGCAGTATAATTGGTCTATAGGAATTGTGCTGCTGCTGGTAATGTTCTGTGCACTGGTATGTGTACCATGAGAAGATGTCAGTGTATTCTGGTGTGTTTATAATGAGGAGAACATTTTCAGAATGAACTTAAGCACAGTGTTCCTTAGCTGAAGGAGAAGGGAAGAGTAGAAAATAACTTAAGATGAAACGTTCCTCAGGCAGAGATAGAATTCTTATTTGACCATGTAAGGCAAGACCTAAATTTGAACACAGCCTTCCTATGAGTGTGAGAGCTAGGAACAGATTGGCTTCCTGGCGAAAAGTGAGTGAATTGCTTCAGCAGCCTCTCCTCATTATGTTGTTCCTGATGCCGTAAACTTTGTTATAGTGATAATTGCTGCTTCTGCATTCATAAGTCTTGTCAATATTGGATCAAGAGTAGAGATCAGCTCAGGCCAAACTACCTGGGGCTTCTTATCCTTGTGACATTAACAAGGAGGAAGATCTGAACTGGAGCAACCTTCTTGATTATCATCTGATTTAAAGAGTGAAACAAAATCTAGTGGGGAATTCTAAGCTGTGGTGGATAAATCCAAACAATTTTGTGTCTATTCATAGGAACTAACACTTGACTAACTTAATAATATGTTAAATGGGTATTTATGAATTTCAGATAGTCACAACCAGATACTGGGTGTGAATGTGAATTTCATATTTAACTTCAATTTTCATAATCATTGGAATAAAAAAAGCACAATTCCAGATGCCTCTGAGCATTCAGAGCTTTATGGCTTTCTTCTGGTCAAAATCATAGTATGTCAAGATGAAGAAGTATGCGGTTGGAAGGCAAAGTGATCACAGTGAGAGCTGAACATGGCAGGTCAAACAGTTGCATGTATTTGAATGCTGGATTTATATTGGGATACTGACAACTTCAAACCTGAAATATTTGTGGAATATAAATTGAATATAGGCCAAATTGAAAGGATATTGAAAATCTCTCAAGTAATCTTCCTATTAGCTAACAGAGGAAGGCTGGCTGGATGTGGTCAACTACTGGCAGAGCTCTCCACCTGCCCTGGTAGGTTGCTGTGTCCTCCCCTGTTTGGCTGGATGTTTAACAGGAGCTATGGGGGTGCTGCAACCTTTCCTGCAGTGGAGACACACATAGTCCCTCTTATATTTAACTGGGTACTCTTCAGACACAGGGTGTGAGTTAAAACATTCTATATCCTGAACAGAAATGGCTGGTAACAGATGGAAGAAGGTCATGGTTGTTATTACCATGTTTGAGATCTGGGATGGAGAGCAGGTAGTGGTAGGATTTCCTTGTAAGTGTTAGTCATCTGAAAGCTGTGGTGTGGAGACTAACCCTGCTGTCCAGACTTTCCCATTAGTCAAAGGAGACTGAAAGACACTGCTGAGAATGATGTCCCCAGGACTGCTGGTGATGCTTCTCTCTTGACTGCAGGAAACAGCTTAGACTGGACAGCTGAGTCAGGGAAGACAAGCCCCATCCCAGTGAGAGTGGCCCACCTCCTGGAGAAGCCTGTGGCATACTTAAAAATTGGAAGCAGATGGCCAGAATCCAGTGTCTTGAATGTAACACCATTCTTTAATTTAAAAGATGAATGTTTGGTGATGAAGAAGGATGGAAGAAAGGAAAACTTCCTGCTGAGGCAAAACTGAGGGTCATCAGTGTAGATTTGGAGCTTATTCCTAAGAAATCATGTGCATTTCAGAGATTTGAAATTAATTTGAGGGCTGTATGGAAAGTAAAGAAGTGAAAATATGACTGTGAGGCAGACAAAGTGTGATTAGTTAGCAGACAAGCAGATTCTAATTGCAGTAGAGAACTAATGTGACAAAACAGACCATCCCTCTCATCTCTCAAAGAAGGCCTACTGTGCCATGTGACAATGACAGATAAGGGACTGTCATTTAAAATAATGCAAATTGAGAAGCAGTCACTGTGAGTCTGACTGATGAAACCACCCAGAAAGTAAGACCTCCTCCAAAGGGGATTAGTGATTTAAACACAAGACTTGGCATCCCCCAAAGGATCACAAAGGTGAAAGACCTTCATACCAAAGGAAAAATGATTACTCTCCTACTTAGTCTCTGTTTTCAGGGTGAACTGCAGATGAGGAAAAGGAGAGTGAAGATGAAAAAAACATATCAGTAAAAGTGTAAAAAAGAAAAGAGGAAAAGTATTGTAAAACCATTTTAAGTCCATTTGTGATAAAATAGAACCTATTTACAGAAATGTCTATAGCAACCTTTTTTCATCTGAAAAACCTTATACTCCTGCATCAGCTGAAGTTAACAGGATTCATATCTGAGTAAGATTTGATTTTTATACAAGTACGGTTTCTTTGATATCATTTTATTTGTTTCCTGGCGCTGTCTGCCCTGCCATGTACTTACATTTAATTTTATTTTCTGTACCAGTTTTTTTTACTACTTATACTGTAGATGTTTCCCATTGCAAAACAGCTGACAGTCCCTATAAGCAATATGGATATGTGCATACTTTAATTCAGTCCACTGAGGGTCCTTAAATGTAATATTCCCTTTACAGTGTGTCATTGGCAGGTCTTTTGAACTGCTGCTTATCACTAGAATGAGGACTTCACTTTGAGCTGCCCACTGCGGTCTTCACACCCATTGTAAGTACTTCACTTTTCTTGCACCATAAGAAGGGGAGAATGTGTAGGTAACTGTACATTACTCTGACATGAAAGCTGGTATTTTCAGAGAGGTGATCAAGGAGACAGTGTAGTTCACATCACAGAGTCCATGTGCATACAAAGAGAAAGCAGTATGCCAACAAAGCTGCCTCAATGCAACCATCTAGCATAGATGAGATTTAGAGACTTATGACCTGAATTACCTCACTCAGAATGGGGACATGATGATTTTGGTTTTATCAGTGTCATTACCTGTACCTTCCCCAGCCTTTGTTTCACTTACCCCATCTCATCCCATAAAGTGCTTATTCTGTTTCAAGGATTTTTCAAGGGGCTAATGATACATGGTTTGAGTCATTTATTATACCCAGCCTCAGGCCTCTCTCAGGAGTGATACCAAGTGCTCCCTTCTAAAGGTACCAGCTTTTTTGTTTGCTGGTGGTCAGAGATCCTCAAATCCAGTAACTGTAAAAGCTGAGCCCCCTCTGAGAGTTATTTAGTATACATACTAGGCAACAGCCCGCCCACCCCTTCCATCTCCTGCCCCCTCCCGCTCCCAGTGGTGCACCTTCAGTCCTGATCAGGTAAGGGATTTCGCTTCCGTTCCCGTGTATTGACAGATTATTTCAGATGAAAGAGACAAAGTAAAGACAGCAGGAATTCAGGCAAGCAGCTTGGAACAACAAAAGATGCATATTGCCAAATGACCAATCTATCACCATCAGCATCACTGAGCCCAACATCTTTCTGGACTTCTGAATCATCATGGGCTTTATACACCCCCTGCCCCCACCCAGTTTCTAAATCTCTTTGTCGGCCTGGATCATTTTTCTTTGAAGTAGATATTATTGTCTTGGGTTTTTCTTTGCTTCCATACATATTTTTATGCAAGTCAGAAAAGATGTTTTGTCACCTGCAGCTAAGCTGCCAACTGAAACTGGCTGGTGTGTGCACATTAGGCCAGGAATCTGCAAGCTTCACTGGCTGCTAGTAGTGTGGCAGATTGATGTTAAGGTTGTCTGACTTTTAAGTCCTTATATATAGCGTTAGCCTTGTTAGCCTTATTACTTATTTATATCGTACTAAAGGTATACATGGCACTTTACTAACAAATGAGGAAATGAAGTCCCTACCCTGAGCCACTTAGTCTAGTTTAGATTGCTGTGATGTATAAAAGATTAGTGGACACATGTGGGAGTAGGTGCAGATAATAAGACTGAAGAAGAACTGAGTCATGTAAGGCTCTGTGAAAGCAGCACAGATTTAATGCTCATGGCTTTAAAGACATCCTTCATGGTGGCTGCAGGTAAAGCCTTTGGACTGCAGCTCCAGAGAGCTGGATTTAACAGCTGAGTCTTCAACAGATGTCCTGTTCAAGCCTTAACAGCATGTAATGTGAACTGCTGTTCTGCTTCAAAATACGGTCTTAACTATGTGCTTAGGTTTAACTTTTGGCATCTTGACTTTAGTGCCAGCCTACATCAGCTGAGGATCTGTCCCTAAAAATAGGAGACCACAAACTACCTACCTGAGCTGAGTTCTGAAGAGACGTCTGCACACACTTGTGCTGTTTTGTCTGATGTTGCTGCAGTTTATTTATAATTTATCTGTCAGTAGATGGTGGGATATGTCTCACATACCATTTCCAGGAGAAGTACGTTGGAAAGTAAGTCAGTGTTAGCACGCTTTATTTTTTTTTCAGCCTTAATGTGCCTTTTCTTCTGCAATTGCACAAGTCACACAATTTAAATTCTTTCTTTTTTTTTTTCTCTTGACTTGTTGACAAGCAATGTTATAGCTCTAACACTGATCCCGAAGGTATGCAGGCAGATTTGTTTATGACAACCTGTTATTCTTACCCCATTGTTCCACTTTCTGCTTATCTGTTGATGCTTCTTTCTTCACATTAGACATTTGTTGCTGGTGGCTGTGTTATCAAGTGCTTTAGGACATCTTATTTAAGAGATGCAGCTCTCTTGAGCAGCATGTCAGAGAGACCTTCAAAGAAGTCTTAACAAAGGCAAGAGAAGTCTGGCTATTTTGACTATTCTTCTTTTTGATCTCTGAAAGTAGATTGTGAATGTGAGTGCTCTGTATTTTCCTGTTGGGTCCCTTGATTCTGTTTCTGAAAGGTTACGTTAGTTGCTTTTTAGTCCAAAGGGACTCTTTCCTGTACTAAATGCATTTCTGAAAATGTCAACTGAAACTCCTTCACCTTCTACTCTTGTTTATTTTAATATTCTTAGTTTCACACTGCCTGAATGTTAGAGCACTATCAATTTTCAGATCTTTCAAACTTTTCAGAGAAGTTTGGTGCTGTTGAATGTCTTGTTTGTCCTTATGTCTTTTCTCCCCCAAAGTGATTCACCTTTTATATTTCAGAACACAGCTTATCACTTTATTAGTGCTGTTATTGTCTACTTCTCTGCAACTTCCCCTGCCTTTGTGCAAGAAACAGGTTCCAAAATGTTTGCCAAGCTCTAATTCTCTTACTGATTCTTTGTTTTAATTTTCACTGTTTTAATTAAAAAGCAACAGCAACCCATGGCTTTAACTCTGTCTCAAGGTAAACTGAAATAGAACTTACTGTTTAAGACTTGTAAGCAAAATCAGCTTCCTTGCACTTTTACTGGGGTTTGTTTATAAATTGCCTGCTGTTGTTGAATTAGCATAGGTAGAGCTGTACAGGAACTGAATTTCTGTGGATTTTAACTTTTCTTTTAAAATCAGAGTAAAATTGGCAAACTAAGAAAAAATTCCATTAATAAAACTATTTCTTTTGGGTCAGCTGACACACTTCTTTTCACTAAAAACAGAAATTTAATGTCAGTTTTGACAATCTTATTTCTCCAGAATTTGGAGATAAAATGCATTTAAAGATCAACACAATTAGAAAAGTCAAACTAATACATTTATTACTCCAAATGGGAAAAGTTCAATTTTTACATTGTATCCAGACTTCTCTTTTTTTCTTAATTGCACCATCTGGTCTAATGAAATATGTTACATCTCTCTGCAAACTGATTCAGGGCTGGATATGGGTAACTTTTACATATTTAAAAATCCTATCTGGTATGCTGCTTATGAAATTATTGTAGTTTCATCTGTGTGATGATCAGAATGACTTGAGCTGAGAAAGGTGAGAAAGAGAGATGGAATATTTAAAAGATCTGGGAGTGTTAGTGGGGGAGGCTGTTCCAGAATGTGGGAACTTCAGAATTAAGACTAAAATGGCTGTAGGCACACATGCAAATGTGTTTGCTTCTCTGCAATCTAAATATTAATGTGGATTTCTTGTCATATCCTTTTATTAACCATTTTGTAGATGACTGTTATAGCATCTGATGGGAAAATCTCATGGCAGCTGTAGTCTGCCACTTTGCTGTAGTCTAGTGCTTCCCTGGGACTGCTCAGTTCCATTTCTTCCGGCTTCAGATGTCAGAGGCAACGTACCAGGAATCTACATGGGTGACGTGGTCGATCCATCCAGAGGAGAACTCAGAGAGATGGGAGCAATTTTAGTGAAAGATTTATTATTCATAATAAAAGTAATTCTTATTCATAATAAATGGTTGATATTATAATTATTGTTAGTAGTATTATTGATATTGTTGTCATTGTTGTAGTCATTGTTGTGGTTATGGCTTTCCAGTCAACAAGCTGGAGCTGATTCCTTGTCCAGTAAGCTATAATAGTGATCAGTTTATGCAGGTGAAATCAGAGACACACAGGAGAAAATCAATGTGTCAAACTGAAACATAGTATGAGAATTGACATCTTCAATAGGAAACAGTTTTACCTTGCCCTTTTTTGTGTGCATATGTTGGTAGGGAAAGAAATCATGGAGAGGAACAGAGATTTTTCCCTTTCACCATAGAGTTTGATATATTCCCAAAATGACAGCAAAGATGAAAGGTGAACAGATGCAGGCATGATTTCTAGTACTCATTGTAGCTCTACATAGTGTAACCAGAGCCTGAAATGCCTGTTTTAGTCCAGGTGGCCTTGGGCTTACAGCTTGTGAATCAGAGTCTCTACCTGTGTCATGCTGTGTATTAGTTAGTATCTTGGAGGCATTTTGAAGTACCGGCATTCCCAATGTCTTAAATTAGGCATAATTTATCTATTTGCAGCTTCACATTATATAATTTTGTCTCATTCCTAGTAAGTCAGTTGTAAAGAGGAGACAGTCTCAAACACAAACACTCATCCGCAGGTTCATTCCTGGGGGTATACGGCAGCAATTGCATGTTCCACAGAGCAGCTGACACAGAGAAGGGACATCACAGGAACTGGGAGATTCTGCATGAGGACAACCCAAACACTGGAAGGTCATCATGCTAAAAGAGAAGACTGCACTGTAAGCAAATTTAGGGTCTTATTTACAAAAGTCACTAACTGTGAAAAAGCTAGTGAGGGTCTCAATTTAAAAGGTGCCACCAAGTTTCAAGAGGATGTAAACTCTCCTCCCTTTTAAATAATGTCAAAAATAAGGGCCTTACTGTTCTTTCAGTTAATCCAGAATTTCTGTCCTGTCCAGAGGCCCCATGTTTGTCTAGTAAAATGAATATACTTTCACTTCAGAAAATTATCTTACTAGTTCCATGTTTGTTATTACATGAAATATGTTCACATATGTGGTATGTAGGAATGTTGGAATACATTGTTCATGAAATAGGATTCTCTTCATTCTTAGTTTGAGTTTTATCCCTATGGTCCGCAGCGTGGGGAACTATTACACATATATACAGTGAAGTCTGTTTCCAGGCTTGAAGGGCTTGAAGAAACAAACCAAGCCAACCAGGCAAACACATGTTTTCAAGTATTAAAAAGAAATGTCGCCAAAGGAAAGACAGAAATTCTTTACGAGAGGAAGGAGATTATTCTTTATCCTTGCTCTCTCTTTTGAATGTCAAATCTGGGGGTGTGAATGGAATGCAGTCCAAAGGGGTGATTGCTGTTAATGACAATATACCTGAGTAGGTTTTCAATTAGCTTGTTTGGCTCTGAAGAGCTACAGTTACAAAGTGTTTATCAAGAATTTTATCTGACTTTATGCAGCCTTTATCACTGGGCAAGATGCTGTTTGAGTACCTGAGTACAGTCTTTACCTCTAGTCTGTACCTCTAGTCTGTACAGTTTTTACCTCTAGTCTGTACCTGAGTATAGTATTTGAGTACCTGAGTGCAGTCTTTGTCTCACTACACTAGGAAACAGCGCTAGGAAAGAGACTGACAAGCCCTGCAGTCCTTCCTCTGCTGCTCTCCATCCTAAATCAGTCTCACTTGTTCCTGAAAATTGGTGTGACGAGCCACCCTGTGCAATCGTTTCCAGTGCTTTACTCTTTGTTACAGCATTGTATTTATTGTCTAAACTAAATATACCTTAGGTTTGTCCTATTCACAATGAAGGCAAAGGGCAGCATGTCCGTGCTGTTCTTTGTAAGAATTTCTTACATACCTGAAAAATGTAAATGTGTCTTTTTTCTCTCTTGTCTAGAGATGAACTTTTAAGAGCAACACAACCAGAAACAATAACAGTAATAATATCTATCAAGTCCTATTCACTGGTAACGTCTTTCTAAGTTACCCCCTTTGTGCATCCTGTGCCCTCTACCATGAGATAAATAAAGAGCAGTGATGTGAATTAAAGCACAGCCTGCTCAAGGATCGCCTTTCCAGCGCGCCGGTGTTGTTAGCAGCGTGCTCACAGCCCCCAGCCCTGGGGATGTCCCCAGATCTCGAGCCCGGGGCTCTCCGGGCAGAAGACGGGCCGGGAGTGCCACCTGGTGCCCAGCCTGCAGGCGGGGAGCTGCGGGAATGGACCGCTGCGCACCGCTACGGCAGCCTGATGGATGTAAAATCACTGCAGGAACGTATGGGGGAAAGCGCATTGCTGTAAAATCCAAACCCGCTGAGTTTAATTTATTCTTTCCCAGTGGCAGCAGCTACCTGTTCTGCATGACCCGAGCTATGAAAGGCTTTTCAGAGCTAAAGAGATTCACAAATACTTCAGAATCAGTTTAAGGTACAGACACACATGCCTTGAAACAAAGAGAATCTCCAGGTGTAAGCTCTGCCTCCCGCTCTCTGGTGTCAAGATCATATTTTAAACAAAGTTGACCTGACACCAATTAAGCAAGCAAACAGCCAAGGAAAATAAGAGTTGTTCTGAACTTTGTAATCTGTCTCGAGTACAGCGGAAAGCTTCTGAGAGTTTTCATGCGGCCTGAAAAATTATAGAGCATCCATGTTTTCCAGCTTTACCTGGTGGGTAAACCAGGCTGAACACCCAGTATTCGGCTTCCAGTTACAGTTTCTAAAAGAGGATAAATTACTGTTTCTATTGACAGCACCCCAACAGGGGAATAATAAACATAACTAGAACTGGGCCATAATTTCTGTCAGAAAATGCTGATTTGATGAAATAAAGCTGCTAATTAGATGTATTGGTTGCTCAAATTTGTAATGAGAAAATATTGAAACATCATGTTCTGGCAAAGGCACAATATATCAAGCTTATCACCATGCTTGGTTTATATATGGCTACACATTAGAAAAGGTAAAGAAAAAGGAGAGAAAACTACATCAGCAATATTGAAGTTGAAAAGTTGAATATTCACTGAAAAACCTTCTTAGTAATTTTCTTTCTATATATCTAAAACTTGCATGGCTCTACTTGCAGTGAGACCAAGAAATGTATTCCAACTTTCTTAATATTTTAATCTGTCTATGGAAAATACAGATTCCATATAGCCTAACACTGGGAAAGAAAATGGTAATTACTGACGTTAACATGAAGAACTGGGAATAGAATTGCATAAAGGAGAAAGACAGAAGGGAAGACCACAAGAAATTGAAATGCTGGGTCAGAGGGGTAAATAATTGAACTAGCAAAGAGTGAAGAAAGAACAAGATAGTTTTTAAAAAGCCATGGACATTACTATTGTATTATGTAGTAACTCAAATCTGTTCATGCATTACAGTATATGAATTTTACATTAGATTTACCCAAATATGACTCTTTTTTCTTTTGCCTTTTTTCTTAAGACTCATTCTGCACAGCAGCAATTACATTTTTGCTATGTATATTTATAGTTACATGTATATGTAGATGTGTACATATACGTGTATATACATGTCTATCTATATCTGTATCTATATCTAAACCTATATTATCTATATCATCTATATATCTATATATCTGTATCTATAGATCTGTAAATCTGTATCTATATCTATATAATGTATTTTTGTTAGGTATATGGAGCAACAGGCTGGGAGGGGAGTGGGCCTTAAAGGTTTCTTACCCAGCTATTCTTGTATGTCACATATCCCCTGGAAGCTGCATGGTACCCCTGGCCTTGGCACTGACTGACCACCTACAGCATCCCTGACGCAGTGAGGTTAGTGTAGAAAAATCTAGGGAACAACTGCTTTGAGTCATGAAAAGAAAATATCAAATTATCTGCAACAGGGAAATTATCTGGAAGATCAGCTTAAACTTGATGTGCCAGATCATTGTGGCTGCGGTGCTTGCCATTTACTGTAGCAGCTATGAAGAATGAGCAACAGATGGGCATGGCTTTGTGGGAGAAACTGATGTTGCTCACCCTGTTGTCAGCAATTAAAGAAGATTTGTTAGTTGATACCACTATAGAAAGTGATTCTTGTTATGAAGTGTACAGAGATGCACCTGTGTGAAGGGACTTCCATGAAGATAAATGGAACTAATGGATGTTTGATTGATTTGGGGTAAGATAGATGTCATGTATTGAAATTGATTGAAGATAAAGTTATGAAGTAATTCCATGAGTTTAAGACATGACAGGTTTGACAAAGGATGATCCATTTCTGTCACTTGGAACAGTACCAATTATTCAGATTGCCAGACCTGAGGCAGGTGCAGTATGTAGCAAGCTCATCTCTCTGCAGCATCTTATCCCCCAGTTTGTATGTTTACCTAGGATTACACCATCCCAGGTGGAGAATCTGGCATTTGCTGTTGTTAAATTTCATATGGTTGGCTATTACCCAGCTCTCCAACCTATCCGGACCTTTCTGTGAGGCCTCTTTATGCTTGAGGGAGTTCACAGCTCCTCCTAGTTCAGTATCATTGGCAAACAATGTACATTCAATTCCTGTGTCCAGATCATTTATAAAAGTACTAAAGAGCACTGGCCCTAAAACTGAGCCCTGGGGAACCCCTCTGGTGACTGGACACCAGACTGATATAACCCCATTTACTATAACCCTTTGAGCCTGACCCATCAGCCAATTGCTCACCCGCCACATTATGGACATGTGTAGCTGCGTGGTAGACAGTTTATCCATAAGGACACTGTGAGAGACAGTATCAAAAACTTTGCTAAAATCCAAACCCATCACATCTGTCTTCCTTTGGTCAACTAGATGGGTGACCTTGTCATAAAAGGGAATTAAATTAGTTAAGCAGGGCTTTCCGCTTGTGATCCCATGCTGGCTATGACCAGTGACTACATATTCTCTGACTTGTTTTTCAACAACCCCCCAAATATCTATCTCCATAGTTTTATCAGGCGCTGAAGTGAGACTGACAGGCCTGGAATTACAAGGATCTTCCTTCTTACCCTTTTTGAAAACTGGGAAAACATTTGCCATCTTCCAGTCAACTGGGACCTCTCCAGACTCCCGTGACTTGAAAAATAATGGAGAGATGTCCCATGATGTCAACAGTCAGCCAACCTTGGGAAGAATCTAATTGGACCTCTTAGATTTATGCACATCCAGATGAAACAGCAAGTCTTGAACAAGTTCAGAGTTGGCTTGGAGTTTGTCATCCCCCAGTTACAGTCTTCCAACACAATGCTCTGGGGGTCCCAGGGCCCATCACTGGTTTTGAAAATGGAAGTGAAGGAGGCATTAATATCATGTGGAAAGTCTTTAACACTCAATTCATTGTGAGTTATTTGCTTAAGCATGCTTTGTCTTATCTACATTAGCTATCTGAAACACAGGAACTACTCCATTATATTCATCCTGCTTCCCTCTGTAGCTAGAAGAGGCAAATCAGAGCATCTGCAGTGGGTTTCTGCTGAATCCCTCAGAAGTCCATCTCCATTAGCTACACAAGAGCAGTGCAAACTAGTCCTCTATTGCCAATGGCACTTGCAGTTAGGCAGTGAAAACTCTTACCTGTGCTTTTATGACATAATTTCTTTTTTTATGACAGAAACCATTAAATAACAATTTTTAAATTTTATCTGCAAGTGGCTGGGACATCTCAGATAGGAAATCTCAGGGATGTCCAGCCCAGCTGCCCTTCAGATGACAACTACTTCAAACCCCATTCAACAAGTACCCCTATCTATGTGAATTCCTTATCTCTGGAAATCCCCTGGCGCTAGTGATGACATGTGAGACCCACTTCTTTCTCCAGCCTCCAAGATGTTCCACTTCCCCAGGTTAACCTCCTCCTAAAATACCAATCCTACAGCATATCTCCAAAATGAATCCCTCCTTTCCATTGTAAACCCTATCCTAGCTGCTGATCCTTAGTTATCTCTTACTTTTAAAGTATTTTCTGTGGTATGTTGTTACCAGAACCTTGTCTTGTGCAAAGCTGCCTTGTCCAAGAACCGTGGTACAAAGGATACTACCTGCTTAATTATTATCGGGCTTCTCTGCCATGGTAGCCTCAATTTCTGCTTCTCCATTTTTAATGCCTGTGGCAAAACCAGAGATGGGTTAGAAAAAACCAAACACAGGGCAGGGGCTGTTTTCAGATGAACTCTCCTTACTCAGCATCACTTCAAGTGCACCTATTCCTGCAGGGTACAGGAATGAAGCACCCTCAGCCCTGTGTATCTTCCTTCCTCAGTTCTTACAGCACCATGCCATCTTTGCAATGGCACTAGTTGCTCTAGTTCTGAAGATGAACATTTAAAGCACTTTACTTGTACGAATAATCACAGCAAGCAGGTTTCTTTCACCTTCCTCCCCTTCTTGCCTTCTTCTTGCCCTTGGTATCGAGTTTGGTATTTGGCTTTATGCTTTTGGCAGCTGTCAATCCCTGAGTCCCAGTGGCTGAGAGGATGAAACCTGCAGGACTGGTAGGAAGATGTTGTGCTTTTAATTGATCCCTGAAGCAATGTGCAGGAATCCAGGGGAGGATATTCTGGTGATTACACGGCTTAAATATTTGATACCCAGGGTAGGTTTTGGAGGATTGCTTGGTTTTGTTTTAAATGATAATCAGACAAGTCTGCAAAGTGAAGGTTGGCCTTGAGGGGTGACTCTGAGCTATTTTCCCCTACTCTGCATTTTTATATCTCTGTGGGTTTCTTTATTGAGTTTGCACCTGCTTGCAAACACTCTTCTGCCATCAGTGTTGCATCTGAAATCGGAGCATTTGAAATCTGGGGGTTTTCTTCTTCCTCAGCAACAAAGCTTATGGGATTCAGCCATTTGTAACTTGGTTCCCATTTGTTGGACATATAAGTAGGGTTGCAGATGCATCACAGCTCGTTTTGTCCCATACTGCAGAGATAATAGCAGCCATCAGCTGAAAAGTCTCTTCCTTTCTTAGGTATGTCCTTGGGTACACATGCAGAGCTGATTCCTGAATAAATGTGCTTGCCCAGGTTTTTAATTTTGTGCTTCATTTTTATGGGTCTTCTTTTTTTTGCACTCCCAGTTTTACTGCATTGACTTTGAAAATGTTTTTCCTGATGTGAGAACGGTCAAGCTGCGTGTTTCTAATGACCTAAATATTAAACAAAAGATGCCACTGAGACTATGACATAAAGATGTCAAATAGGTATTAAATGTAGTCATACTAAGCAACATTTTATTGTGTACGTTATTCAGCTGGAGCAGAAAGTTACTTACTCTTTTGTAATCAACCAAAATACTTTGAATGAGCTCTCGGGTCTTTTAAAAGCCCTAACACATTACATGGGAGCCCAAGAACTAAAAAAGCAACAAAATGTGATTGAGGTAAGTCCTGGGCCAAGTGCTCCGCAGTAAGAGTGAGAGTAGGCATTCCTGGACACATTAATGATTGAATAATAGTTATTATGAAATGACAGATTACATGTATCCCACACACAGAGTGTCTCATGTTGTTTAAAATGAGTTATGCTTTAAAAAAGTGAAAAATCATTTCTAAGTTATTTAATAGTTTCCATTTCATCTCCTTGTATTCCACACACTTCTCCTCTCTCATTGGAGTCTGAGAGCAAAGTTTGCAGAATGTCATCAAGATCAAGCCAAGGCAGCAGCAAAACTGTCCTGACAACAGTCTGAGAAGATGGTGTCCCTGAAATATTAGTAATGAATTTAAAATAGTCTTAAAGTATTTATGAAATCTGAAAAATCCTTTCTGATAAAAAAGAAATTTACATTTCACATCAAAAGAAGGAGAGAGGAATAAATTTGGGGTCTGAATGCTTTTATCCCATTCAATCCAGACATTACTTTTTTTTTTTTTTCCTAAGTAAATAATAATATTGTTATAATTATGTTCTTATTACAATTTATAGTTTAATATTAATATTGATATATATTCATTTCTATTTGCATGTAAATATTATCCCAAATAAAAGATATTCTAGAAAATATATATTTATTAGATGCATATAGAGATATCTATGTAACACTGCATTGCATGTAAAACTGTATAAATATATAATAATTGCAAGAATATATGGATAGATGTTCTCATTTTATAACAGCCCTCCTAAGCAAAGAAAGAACTAGAGGGTGCTTTAACAGCAACACGACATCTCCCTCAAAATTACCTCCTTGGAAAACCCTTTGACTGAAAAAGTAAGCCCTGTGGCAGAGGAGCCTTTGCCAAGTGAAGCATTCATTACCGCTTCACCTCACCTCCTGCTCCTGCTTGTGTTTACAGATGCAGCGCTGCCAGCTAGGGTGTCAGGAAGATTTCAGTTACTATGGTGATGGATTTGAGGCAGGCAGAGCCATCACTGTGGCTCAGGGCTCATGGTTTCCCATTGTGGAGTGAGGAGGATGAGCCGGTGGTGGGATGCCAGTCTGGCATCACGGGATAGAAGTTACCCCAGCCACTTCCCAAGGCAACGTGCAAGGAGGCAGAGCTGTGCTCCCCACCCCTGGCTGCTCACAGGGGCCCAGGCAGTGTAACAGGGCTCCTGTGGCCTTCTTGTCATGGTACTTGCCATAGCAACTGGAGGCTTTAGCTCCATGCAGTGCCAGTCCATTTGCCATGCACTGAAGGCTCCAGGCTTGTTGTCCACTACGACAGTTCCTGAAGAGTTAAACTCCACAACAGCAGTATAGAAATAGTAATTTCAATTAAGGTAATCACCAGGGAACAATTGAAGGAGAAATAAAAACGTGGTGTTCTCATTTCCATAAGCAAATGAAAATAATTTAGATGACTTGTATCTAGATGAAGGAGAACGCCTATGTAAAAACTAATTACCCTCCATGCTAATTACAACAAAGAGGATAAAGGACAAACCTTTTGAAAAATATCCAAGGATATTAAATGGAGTTTTATTAACAGATCAAATAGGCTGAAAATGAGAGTTTTGATATATCGTGTTTGGGCCTAGATTCAATAAAAACTCTCTCTGGCTCCCACTTCACAGCAGCCCTGTAAAATCAATTTATTATATGAAGCCAGATGGGTCTTTTATTGAACCTGGAACTTATTCATTAAATAAAAGTAATTATCATCAGACTTAGAGAAACAATCCCTACTGCTTCATGAATCAGTCACTATCCCATACATTTAAGTGACAATGAGAAAGAAAAATATATTTTAAAATCAATAGACATACAGTTCATCAAATGTAAGAGCAGGGCCTGTAATATATTTTCTGGTGTAATTTGTTCTTAAGCACAGTGTTCATTTAAATTGTAATATCTGCTTTGGCTTTGAATTTGGATCAACCAGTGGCACTGGCCGCATGGAGTATGGTGCTCTTGACCTTTTCCCTGGACCTCCAATTTCAAACACAGGAGGAAGAACTGGGTCTGAGATGAGGCATGTGAAAAACAAGCAATGGTACCAAAACCATCTCACCTTTCTTTATGCTGCTGTGTTTGACACGAGCTTTATTCTAACTCCCGTGCTGGCAGTGCTTTACCCCAGAGACCAGCCTCCCTTGAATTTTCAGATCCTCTCTATACCTGCAACACTGTTCCAGGCAGGGCCTGGCAGGAAGTAAAAAGAGATTGTATTGAGTTTGCGCGGCAAGGTTTTGGTAGCAGAGGCGCTACAGGGGTGGCTTCTGTGACAAGCTGCTAAAAGAGCCAATAGATAACTCCAATGCCAGCCAGCTCCAAGACGGACCCACTGCTGGCCAAGGCTGAGCCCATCAATGGCAGTGGCAGCACCTCTGGGATAACATGGTTAAGAAAAGGGAAAAATAACCCCTGCACAACATCAGCTGGAAGAGAGGAGTGAGAATATGTGAGAGCAAGAGCTCTGCAGACACTAGATCAGTGCAGAAGGACAAGCAGGAGGTGCTCCAGGTGCTGGAGCAGAGGTTCCCCTGCAGCTTGTGGTGCAGCCCATGGTGAGGCAGGCTGTGCCCTTGCAACCCATGAAGGTCCATGGAGAGCAGATCTCCACCTGCAGCTTGGGGAGGACCCCACACTGGAGCAGTTCATGAAGAACTGCAGCCTGTGGAAAGGACTCATATTGAAGTCCATGGAGGACTGTCTCCTGTGAGAGGGACCCCACACTGGAGCAGGGAAAAAGTGTGAGGAGTCCTCCCTTGAGAAAGAAGGAGCAGCAGGGGCAACGTGTGATGAACTGACACAACCCTTATTCCCCGTCCCCCTGTGCTGCTGTGGGGGAGGATGTAGACAAATGAGGAGTGAAGCTGAACCTGGGAGGAGTGTGGAAAAGGTGTTTTCAGGTTTGGTTTTGTTTCTCATTACCCTGCTCTGATTTGATTGGTAATAAATTAAACTGATTTCCCCATGTCAAGTCTGTTTTGCCCATGATGGTAACTGGTGAGTTGTCTCTTCCTGTCCTTGTCTAAACACACGAGCCTTTTGTGATATTTTCTCTCCCTTGTCCAGCTGAGGGGGGCAGTGACAGAGCATCTTTTGTGAGGAAATGGCATCCAGCCAGGGTTAGGCCGCCACAGAGAAGCAAAAGTAGGCATCTAATTTATCTTGGGGACCTCAGACAGGACATCTTTAGATGCCAAGGCTTAGTAGCAGAAGGGTTGTCGGATGAACATTTAGACATCTCACACTACCTAAGCTA
Organism: Psittacus erithacus; assembly: GCA_009867235.2. NCBI lineage: Eukaryota > Metazoa > Chordata > Aves > Psittaciformes > Psittacidae > Psittacus > Psittacus erithacus. The sequence continues at coordinate 21,751 of WYDI02040227.1, forward strand.
AGCTAGCATTTTGATAGTGAATGAGAAATGGCTATGCATAGTAGGGCTTTTGCTTCGTACAACTAAAAATAGCATGGTATGGAGGACGTTGGAGGAAGACAAAGGGAAGAACAACCTATCCAAAGTGACCAACTAGGGTGTTTTAACAGGATTGGGTATGCAATTAAAACTAGACTGAAATCAGACAAGGAAGAAGCTTCCAGCAGGGTCTTGTTGGTGCTTTTTGCATCGATGTCATGCTCATATTTGTATGTATGTCACTAAGTGAAGCCAATAAACTTAGATTTCAGTGTTTTTTAATATTTGGTATTTTTAATATTACCATATTGAATTATGTCATTGTCAGTAGTCAATCACTTCCATGACAATAGTCAATTCAAGACAATACTAGCAACAACAGCGTAATTCAATATATTAATACTTAAAAAACCAGAATATAGGTCTTGAAATCCAATTCATTGTCTTCAGCTCCTGTTTCTAATACATTGCCTTTCTCCTGCTTCCCTGGAGAAGTTTGTACTTGGTTATATCTGCTCAGTCACATCTTGCCGTGTATTTTATAACACAGCGAGAATGAAAACTTCTCTCAGTTAAATCACAACATAATTGAGCGCAGCCTTTACTTTAAATTCTGATCTGGAAAGTATGCTTCCCTGTTCAGTTTTGTCTCTTTAGGTATTTTTCCTTCTGTCTTTCATGATGATAATAGTGATGATTTGTAGTGCTGCTATCCCACTGTGAAAGCCACATGGTAAGCACTGAACTAAAAGGTTCCCCTGCAGGATGTTTCTATTGCTTGTTTATGGCCTTTTAAACTGGGACACCAGCAGTGTATTACTGCTTGGCAGAAGAGCTGAGGGGTTTATCTGATTGAGATGTAAGTTGAATTTTCCTACAACTTTAAAGCACGTGGGGGTGAGGCCTCACTGTGGGGTGAGGCCCTGTGCGCAGGGAGGTAGCCCTGTGCCACAGCGAATCCTTTAAAGGCTGATAAAGTTGATGGGATTAACCGCTCATCAGAGGAGCCCCTGGTATCTTCAAAAGAGGCAAATCTCAGGGACTCTGTTCCTTGCGGCTGCTGGAAAGAATGTGCTTTGTGCTGGTAAAGCTGTCCTGGACTCCACTATCGCACAAAAACTGGCAAGGCCTTTCTCTGGCACTTGTGCTTCTTCCCCAGCATGAGCTGGCTTGGGGCTGTTGTGCAATGATATCAGAGCCAAAGGAGCTCCCCTGGTAATTTGGGCTCTGCTATCCCTGTGCTCTTCTTCTCTCTCCCATGTTTTCCTCTGAGCATTTCTGGAATTGGGCAGTGCTGCTTGTGCCTGATATCTGTTTTCTTGGGCAGTGGAAATGGATAAAATGTCAGAGCTCTTCAGGCCATTAAAGGCTTCATCTGGATCAACAAGTCCTGGATGGTGAGTGGTTATTTGGGGTATAACGTTGGCTTCAGAGTTGAGGCCAAAATTCAGTATTAAGGTATATAAATCCTGTATAGTTACTGAAACTCTATTGAAAGGCATGTACACAGAGCAGGGAGGAATACAGAACAGACCAGCAGGAGCCAGTAACACAGGGATGTTCCTGAAATCTGCCCCTTTGGAGCCATGTGATGAGGTCCCAGAATTCACTCCCAGCAGCAAACATAGTCTTCTCTTCTTTCAAAAGCAGAGCAGAGCTCACTTTTGAACGCAGGTGCTGAGGGGTTTTGTTCTTCAGTGCTCAGAACATGCCCTTGGGAAGATGCACAGTGGGCTGACATGTCTTCCCAAGCCTTCTCCTCACACCATCCAGTTTACATTAAACCAACACTACATGAAAAATTCAAACCATTTCCTCCACCCATTTCTTTGTAAGGAAACAAATCTGCAACCGTATGTTGTTTACAGGCTGATCATATTGTGTGTTAGGTATTTGCCAAACATAGCTGTTGGCTGTGGTTGCTGAGGACACTTGGTCCCTGCTCCACACCAACTTCGAGGTTCAAGCAGAGCTTTAGGGGGAGCAGGAGGCTTGCGGATGAAGAGGTGCAGATAAATGCAGTCCTTCTGGTGAACTTTCAGGCTTTAGGTGAGTGGCAGTTGTTGAACATGAATTTTGGGGGTGTATTTTATGCCGAGGCGGCCGACATTTGAGTGAACATACTGCATTGTGTTTGATGGGTGAGTGGATTTGATAGATGCACAAGAGCAGCTCTGAGAATATTGGCTCATGGTCCACTTACTTTCAGACCATGCAGCTATCTTGTGCATAGCCCGTACATGAGCTCTCTAAATGTGCCTGACAACATCCTGCCAGGTGTGCTTGGCACAAAAATACCATGCAGGACAGCCCTTAGCTTAGTCTCTGGAGCTCAGCTTTCTTATTTGACATTAAAGTGGGGGAGAGTGGTGTTAAAGGCAATATTGAGGCAGCCCTCAAAGTGCAGTGCAAACTCATATCCTAAATCCTGATTTGCATCCTGCCTTAGGGCTTTCAGCTTTCCATGCTCATTTCTCCCTGGCTGCTTTCTCCTGCATACTCTGTTTCCTGATGGAGCAGTTAGGAGTTTCTCACCCAGAGGGAAGAAGAGACTCTGGCTTTTAAATACAAAGGCTGAGCACAGCAGGGGTGCTTAAAGCATACAGGGCAGCATGTAGCTGAGCTAATGGAACTGTCTTCCCTCTTGTAAAATAGCTGGGACTCACATCAAGAGCTGGTGATATTGGAAGATGTACTAAGTATGTCTTGGGGGTCAGTTAGCCGTGTGGGGTGGGTTGCTGTGTGGCAGGGTGAGTGGAAGGATTCGTTATGTAAATCCTCTTACTTTTATGTCTTTAAGGATGCTTAACTGCAGCATTCCAGTGATGCAGTTTGTAAAAGGTTTGTAATGATCACAGGATCAACCTTCATTTTAAGTCAAGTAGTTTTGTGGGTGATAAACATAAAGATTGTTCTTTTGCAGTCGCAGAGAATGCTTAAAGTACCAGCGTATCACACTGGGGGTTTTAGAATGGTTTATTTTAAGCATGGATTCAGATCTCCTGTATAATCCTCCTTGCTTCAAAGATGTTTTATTTTAAAGAGCTTATTATGAAATATGATTGTGTGATAAAAGCCGCAGTCCACCAAAGCTTTGATCCACAAGAAACCTTTTGCTATTTCCAGCCTATTCTTAATTCTAGTTTAGTCATATGTGTTATCGGTCTTAGCCTGGTTATCCTTTAATCAGAGGTTTAATACCTGATTAGGAATATTTGGGATATCGAAAGGAAAAAAAATCCTCCTGGTAAAGATTTTCAGCAAGACAGAAAAGCCTCTAGATGGCAGAAGTGCACTACAGAAAACTCCAAACCTTAATTAAGCAGCAAGCTGCGGAAGGGTTGTGTGCCAGCTGTGGGGGAAAGGTGCGCTGATTATTGACTGGTCCACTGACCTCTTCCTCGTCCTCTAACTTTAATTGCTGCTGCAGATGATCTGTGCTTTACAGCCACGCAGACGTGATACCAAACTGGGTCTGAACAAGTTTGCCCATGGACGTAGTTTTTGCCTTTCTGCAAAATGAAACGGCAGCTGTGTTTTTTAAAGGTGAACTGAAGGGCTTCTAGCAGCTAGCAGTGCCTGGAGTTCTGGAAGTCGTCTGTTAGCAGTTAATGCCACCCCTGGAACTCCACAAGGAGCTGCATCCCCTGGGAGTCCTTGTGACTGTCCCTTGGGAGGTGATCAGCGCTCTGCAGTCCTTTCAAAAAATTAAATCCTCATCCTCTGTGTAGGGGGGCAGTTCACATTTTAAGGTCTTTTTGACCTTAGAAATAGTGCAGAAAAGTTTCAAGTGTCCTTATCTGTCAGCATCTCCTGTTTTAATCAGTTACACAAGAGAATCCAGTGAATTTTGGCACTGAAACACAGAAAAGAAAATCCTTCTGTAAATCTGACGTTTAAGCAATATTAATGGCTGACACATCACTAAATTCTGTGCCTGTGAATACTGTTACAACTTGATCAGGATCCCTCTGCACAGGGATCTCTTCTCAACTGCTTAGGCTTGTGTGCTGCCAGAGCAAATGAATTTAGAGAAATGTCTAGTTTCTAGATCTGCAGTTTTATACCTTGGTATGGGCAGGAAATTATTTAAGATTTCAGAGTTTTCTGTTTGAAAGAAAGGCCTTTTGATGTTGGCTTTTGGTTGCTGATTAAAAGCAATTACATGGTACTCAAAATACTTGGATGGGTCTTCAGTGTGCCATATGGCAGGCTCGTCCTAACCTTGAGGCAGCTTCAGGGATAAAACATAGTCTTTCTTGAGATCTCACTTAGTATTAAATACATAAACCAAGGGCTTGAACCTTTTTCTCCCATACCTAGTGCCTAATGAGAGCCTGTGCAATACATGTCCAACAAGCCAGATGGAGACCAGACCCATAGTTGAATGGGAGTGTGAGACACCCATGAACATGGGAGATCCTGGTGTTAGTCCCTGGTCCACAGCAGGAGCCAATATCTGGCCACTTGTGATTTGGCACTAACACATAATTCTGCCTCAGGCCCTGAAACAAGTGCCTTAGACAGCAGGAACCTGACAGCCATCATGTCACATCATTGTGGTAGCCATGAGCTGTCTGGGTTTCAGTTTATCTGCAACAGGCTGGTAGGAAAACCAGCACAGGAATATCTTTGTTATTTTCAGACCATTTGCTTCTGACAAAACTTACAAATGATAAGCTTTTTATGACAAGTTTTGCCCACCAGTTCTTACTTCTTTTCATGGACCTTCTTTTCTTGGTCCAGAAACCAGGCAACAGTAATACTGACTGTGTAGATCATAGCCTTGGCGGTGACTCAGTGGAAATCTTATGGTGAACTATCAGGTGCTGTTCAGCTGTGTAAAAAGCAGCGTAAGTTGTCCCAGGAAATTCTGGAGTTGTATATTTTGTTGTAGCAAAGACTGAGTGAGTAATTTCAAAGAGACAAGCCAGCTCCAATACAGGTGGTTCTTGGGCAGACTCATGCAGTCAGTGGGGATGAAGCCAATGGGACCTCCTGTACACCATTTTCATAACCATGCTGGTAAACTGGCATGGGTTTGTCTGTATTTTTCCAGGAATGCTGGCTGATTGTTAACTTGGCCATTTGTACTTCAAGCAGCAGATTTCATATTTTAAAGGAAGAACCTCAGTACTTGGAGACTCTCAAAAGTACTGTAACAAGATGTGTGACTACAGTAAAGACCAAATACAGGTGGCTAGGTAGCAGAGATATGGCAACACAATTTTCAGGGTAGTCTAGCAACTCAGTTAGCTACTTAAGCTCCCCCATGAGCCTGTCTAGCACACACAGCAGTCTGGGAGAACACAGCTTCATTGCTGTTGCTAGCATTACTGTCTAGATAGAAGCTACTGTCTGTATTTCTGCCTGCTTCTGCAGCATTTGTAACATTTGTCCCTGTTCTCAAGAGACTAATGCTAATGACAGGAGGCAATTGGTTATCATTGCATCTCATCTTTTTTCATCCACACTAAGCACTAAGTCAATGCATCATCATGAGGTCTGAGGGCTGCTAGACAGTTCTTCAAGTCAGAAATAGAATCAAGGTCTTTGCTGTATTTTATGACAAAAAAAAATAAAAAATAAGGAAGATTCTTACATATTTTTAAACTGATCCAAACTTTAGGCATGAGTTGGCTAGAACTTGGGTAATGACAATCTACCCAGCTTCGTATAGGCTCGTCTTCAGGGTTGTGTATCTGTGATATTTTCTCCAGCTTTGCATTCCAGGAATGACTGCATTTCAGGGCAAAGTGAGGGCTTTTTCAAGCATGCTGTGTGGGGTACAAATGTTTTAGTTCCTTCAGTAGATTCTCCATGTTTTACTCAGACTCTTATAAAGCTAAAGGGAGAGCCAGGAGTTTGTACTTTGTGTCATAGTTCTGCCAGGGAAAGGTTTGTGTTTCAGACAGCTTGGCCAGTGTTTAATAAAATGCCTAGTGCTCTGAAGTGATAAAAATGAAATCTTCAATCCCATTCACATTTAGAGGACACTTGAATCGCTGTTACTTGAGGCTTAAATTAATCTGAAAGTTTGTGAAAGGAAATACATACTGCGTTTGTGGCAGCATTTGGTAGTTTTAGAGTGCTCTTTCTTCAGAGAGACTGTCAAAGCATGTAACAGCCTCAGTGAGCAAAACCCTTGGGGGCTGGAGGGAGCTTTACCTCTCATTCACAGGCTGTGGAAGCGAGCCATTGAGCTCATGGTGAGAATAAAGCTGGGAATAGAAACGCAGGCAGGGTGTCCCCTTCAATCTGCTCCTCTGCTTTGAGGGCACCCCTGCCGCCTGATGCCTTTCAAAGGTTGTTGGCATCTATGGGTTCTTGCTGGGTATTTGCCTCTGTAACTGCTGAAGCTCCTGTTAGGATTACAGTCTTCTAATTTCACACATAAATATGTTCATTGTCTCATTCTAACACTATCTTTGTTTGCTAATTTGGGCAGCTCTTCCCTAGCTGAGCCTCCCAAGGTGTTCTCCCAGGGTCCCTCTGTACTCAGGCAAACCTTGCATCTCCAAGATTAATTTTCTGGCTTTGAACAAACCTCTGTTACTGTAATTTCCACAGACACATCCTTCCTTCTGAATCAGCACATCCCAGCATGTGAGGGATTGGAGGGAGGGAGTCTGATGCTGGAGACAGCCACAAAAGTCTTTGGAAGCTGTAGTCAGGTTCTGCATTTTCTGGCAGGTGTCTTGTGCCCCATGTGTAGCCACACAGAACAGTAAGTTTGCTGGTTTAATAGCCTCTATAGAAACCTATCCCAAGAAAAAAAGTCAGCCTGAATAAGGCTTCCAGAATTTCATTTCAGAGTCCAGAGACCAGCCTAAGTTTCCTATTTTCTCCCTGGGATCCTGCTGAGGAATTAGGTCTGGGTATCGGCAGATTGTTCCTGTGAACAAGATCTGCAGTGCTGCTGCCCCTCATAGCAGCAGAAGGATGACAGCTTTCCTGGAGTTAGAGCAGTGCTATGGTACTGAGCCCTAAAAGAATGCAGATTTAGATAGAGGCATCTATATCATGCCCCCATCAGCCCCCAAATTCAGCCCTCCAGATGGATGCATTTACACATGGAGGGATTAATATTTTCTACTCTCTTAAAATTAGACCCTTTATTAATTCATAGGTACTCGAACATATCTCAGCAGCAATGTCACTCCAATGGTGTGTTAGTAGAGAGCTAGTTAAACAGAAAGATAGATATATTAGACTATAAGAGCTACATTGCCTTCTTTAAGGTGCAAACCTAAGTATTTCAGTTATGATAGAGTTGTCTTAGCTTTGGTCTTCTTGTGCATGTATCCTATTATATATATTTCCTATAAAATTATGTAGCATATACAGATGACACCATTCTGAAGCCTGTTGTCATGCACTAGTTTTCTATCGGCCCTAGTCTTTATCTCCAATCAGAAGAAGAAATGCTTACTTAATAGACAAATGTACGATAATTTAGCTTTCCGTCATTATCTAGTAAGTGACTTTAGTCACTACAGAATATTATAATCATACTTTTGTCAAGTTTTCTTTTTTCTCCTCAGCTCTATAGTGAATACTTTATAAAAGTTCATTAGTTTTTGCCACACATCTCTGTGGTTAGGAGATACTCTTGTTCTCATTTTCAAGTAGGGAATCAAGTCAGAGAGTTTGACATCAAATACATCAATGAGTCTCCATGACAACTTGAGAGACAGACCAATGTTTTTACTTCATGGTGCACAACAGCATGTTCTACTGAGTAGAGCTGCTCACATGCCAACAGCTCTGTTGCAAAGAGCCCTTTGACATTTTTAATTCATTTCACATCTACACTGAGCTGAAAATTCTTTAAGTTTTACTGCAGAACTGGAGCAGTAAGAATATTTCTTGGACAGATCATGAGCCTGGTATGTTGGATTTTATGTACATACACATTAATGTTTCAGTTTTGGTCAGAGGTAAGATGAAGTGACTATCATCGTCATTGAATGAATTCCTTTTGGGTCAAAGTCAGCTAAAGGTTGTCCTTTGGAGGACACCTGATGCTTTCCAACCTGCTGAAAGACATTCAGTCCAACAAACCAGGTTAGTGCTAACCCTGGAAACACCTATAATTTGGGCTTTGGCCCCTCAAGCACTAGCTACTCTCTCTACAAATTCCTCTCCATTCTGCTGCATCCCTTGCCAGTGTGAACATAACCTCAGGCTAATGTCCCTGCTCAACTCCCTGATTCAAAGCAAAGCTTTTCATGCCTGTATGGTTATCTCAGATCTGGCAGAGTGGGGACCTGACCCTCCTGCTACTGTACTGTGCTTGTGCCCTTACCAACAGGTTCTATTTTTCCTCAAAATAAAGATCATCAAAGCCACCTGTGCAATATTTTGACTTGGATAAAATATCATCATGACAAAACATTTTGAGCATCTCTAATTATGTGCTCTGATTGGAGTTATTGCTGGTTTCAGCTGACGCAGCACGTACACAAACCAATGCCCCCATACTGCAAGCTCAGCCAGACAGAAAATGAGGAGGATACTGTTTGTGGCTCTGAAAAGCCTGGTCTCTGCAGTTTGCTTAGCGAGTGACTGGAGAGCCATGTAGCTGGGTTAGCTGCTGATCCAGTTTCTCAGGGCAGCAGTCTGCTGATGTAGCAATGAGTCCATCCTCTTGTACTCAGTACCTCATCTGCAGATGTTGGGAGGTACTGACGTGGCAAGTAACAATTTCTGCCATTTCACATCCATGCCTAGAATGCATCCAGCCTGTGTACTCAGTAACTGTGCTCAGCAGTCTGTATCCTTAGGTTGAAGGCTGAATGCATCCAAATCTTCTTGGCCATTGTATTAAAATTTAAAGCAACCTCCTTCCTGGTCATGTGAAAATTACAGTTTCTCAGAGTCTCATGCTCCTTGATCAAATTTGAGTAGATATTCCCTAAAACAGGAAAAAAACACCAGCCTGGATTGCTGCATCCAGTCAGTTCTCTCCCTTTCCCTAGTTTTCCCTGGACCTCTGTCCTGCATAGGAATATCCAGAGGTTCCCAAAGGGAAAATTAACAGAATTTTTATTTACTGACAAAAGAGCATGTCTTTGTTCCACTTAATGTTCAAAAGTGATGCTACTGTTTCAGCTCATACTTTCCTCTCTCAACTGTGCAACCTCACTATGCATTCAAACCAAGGGGTCTTAAAAATAATGTCAGTTTGGGAAGCACGAGTACACTGTCCAGCAGACTGGGATATAACACTGTTTTCCTGTGTATACAGAAATGTGTACTTTGAGGAGCTGATGTAACTGGGTGCTTTGAGATGGTCCATAGTCAGGGGAAAACAGAGGTCTCCTGGAGAAGGCAAAGATGCTTTTCAGAGCAGAAGCCTGACTGAGGAGCTCCAAATTAAGCTCTGGAGGTTTCTTCTCTTCTCATACTCCTCTTTCTTTAAGGAATTCGATTGATGCACCTAAATTAGGAGTTGCCCTGGGATCTCTTTACACTCAGAGGAGATGAAGTGTCTACAGAGGGTACTCAGACAGACTGTGAGGGTTTTTACCTTCTTGGATTAAAGTATGGAAAATTACCTGGGTGGTTTTATGTTGCTGGCTTCAGTCCTGCTAGGAGAACTCTCCTCTGTGATCTCACAGTGAGTTTTGTACTATCCTGGCACAGTGGTACATTGGAAAAGGTATTTTTTAATAAGGTTCCACTCCTATGATGGTTTTTTTTTTTCTTTTAACTGTAATAGGAATAAGCAGAGGAATTTAAGTACTCTTGTGCATCAGTCTTTATGTGGAACATGGGGAAAATCCTATTTAAAGGGCACTTTTTATTTGAAATCACATTGTGGCCTTTAATAGACTGAATCTGTGATACAAACTGTGAAAACCAGGAGCAGTAAATCATACAGACTGACTGATACTCATCCAAGGATTCAAAAACAAACAAAGCATCAAACAGGAGCAACACTGACTAGGATATATTACAGTCTTTACAGCAAGAAGGCCTGAAAACTTAAAACTCATTAACATGATGCTTATCTTCAAAATGAAGCTCGGGGCCATCTGAGGCTTTACAGATCAGTGAACTTTATTATGCTAGCAGGGAACCTGATTGAGGGTTCAATTAGGGATAGAACAGCACAATGCTCAGATAAGTATAGCTTCTCAGGATCAAAGCAGCACTGCTTCTCTAAGAAAAAAAGTGTGCTTCTTTACCTTGTTAGAGCTCTTTTCTGTGTTAATACAGGGGACCCGGTGGAAGCAGCGCACTTGGTTTTCAAAAGACTTTTTGATAAGAGCCCTCATATGGGACTATTAAAGTATAATCAAGAACCGTCAGATAATGCACATTAGTAAAAATAGGCTGAACTTCTGATAGGCTGATGGGCTTGGATTTTTCAAGGTGTCTCTGAGGGGAGAGACATAAAAGTCATCTGAGCAGAGGTGCGCACCAATAGCTGAAGAGTAAAGAGGGGGCTGGAGTTGTGATAAAGAGAATTATACGAGGACATTGGGCTACACACGAACTCACAGAATCTTTTGAGTCGGAAGGGACCTTTGAAGGTCATCTAGTCCAACCACCCTGCAATGAGCAGGGACATTGTCAATTAGATCAGGATGCTCAGAGCCCTGTCGAACCTGACCTTGAACGTTTCCAAGCATGGGACATCTACCACCTCTCTGGCCAGCCTGTGCCAGTCTTTCACCACCCCCAGCATAAAAAATTTCTTCCTTATATGTAGTCTAAATCTCTCCTTTTCCAGTTTAAATCTGTTACTCCTTGCCCTATCGCAACAGGCCCTGTGAAAAAGTTTGTCCCCAGTTTTCTTGTCAACCCCTTTAGGCACTGGAAGCTACTCTAAGGTCTCCCTGGTGCCTTCTGTCCTCCAGGCTGAACAAGCCCATCTGTCTCAGCCTGTCTCCATAGGAGAGGTGCTCCAGCCTCTGATTATCTATCCCTCTGGCCTCCTCTGGACTCACTTTGACAGGTCCACATCCTTCCCATAATGGAATCATAGGATCATACACAGGTGGAGAGAAGCTGTGTCTGTGAAAATCCAGTGTCTGCTGAAGAATTACCAGGATCTCTAAGCTTGATACCTATGCACATTAAATAGGCCTTTTCAGACAGCAGCTTCTCCATTCGTGTCCACAGTGATCTCCTTTCTATACCGTCTCACTCACCACAACGTAATCCTGGATGTGAGGTTATTTTTTTTCCTTGTCATCCTATCTTCTTGATTTCAGGAGCTGCCAAGCTCAAAGTCCAGCAAAAGTTACAGCCTCCCATTTTCCTGTTCTTTCCCACCTACCAGTTTCCTGAGGCTGTGAATTGATGGGTCGAGAGGGGGATGTTTACATGGAAATTGGGGGAAGAACCAGGGAGCAGACTCTGGGCTTGCTCCCAGTGGGGATGCTGGCAATTCTGAATTTAGAGCAGCTCCAAGCAGAATTAGCCCTCAGCAAATTGTAGGTTAGTGATAGGCAATATGATTCCTAAGAGTCTGTAGGCAGAAATGCTTCAAGATGTGCTTGCTGAGTAGGCCAGAGTAGGTTTTGACCTATTTGTATCTCATGGAAGTCAGTTCCACTTTTCCAGGAGCATTGTTTGCTGTTCGGTTCTTTTTTAACATGCTGCGCTTTGTGCAGTTTAAGCACAGATTTCCACCAGTCATTTTTTTAACAGTGTGGGTTCATGGCTTGTATTTATTGTGGATTGGTCATATTAAAAAATCATCATAACATATTGTTTTTATATGACATTATTAAGTACTTCTGTAGAGGTCTGATGTAATAAGCAAGAAATCCAAGTGGGGAGGTTGGGAAAATTCAAATTAATTCTGTGGCTTACTAATTTTCATTATTTGAAACAGCAGCAAAGCCAAACATCACTATTTCTTAATCAGTGTAACCCCAGTAGATCTTAACATGCTTTATAAAGGAGTAAGAGCTCATTATTCTGTCTTACTGGTGGGAAAACAGAGGCACAAAGTAGCAATTCCTACAACTAGAAATAAAGCCTTTGTGTTTTGGCTCAAAGGTCTGGGAGGTACCTGATAAGCTGTATCTCACAGACACTTTTCCCCCAAAATGTCTGTGCATGAAAGATATATTTTAATACAGTTCTTCTACAGATGTGTTAATTTGGATTTAGTGATGTTTTGCTTTTCTAGGTTAATGCTGAATTCTATACTCAGGCAAAAATCCCAGCATCAGTGGGATCTAAATGCAGTTTCCTGGTAATGATTTCTGGACAGGACCTTCAGTGCTCTGCAAAGTCAAACGGTGTTAGAGCATGGCAAAAACTGGTGGTTTTGCATTGTAAGAAACTTCATTTTTTGAAAGTATGGATTTGAAAAGAAAGATAAAATTTCCAAGCTTTTTGTGAATGATGCTTTCATAGACCCTGTAGGTGTCTAGTGAGGTTGGTGTGATGGTAGTAATAGTTGGAAGTTGTCAAAAGCGTTAGTTTTACTGAGTACCCTGATAGCAGTGATGCGGAGCTTCTGAGGTACCTAACCTGAGGACAGACCAGCAGGAATTAGTTTGATGACAGTCTGTGAAATCTGATATGTTTCAAATGAGTCTTTCCCACTCCATAAATCTGCATCTTTGATGAAAAGTTGTATTGCTGAAGATTTCTGCTCATCTAAGCATTCTGCTATCCCATATGGAGCCAGGTGTCTATGGAGGTAATGGTGAGAAACTTTGTTTAGGATAAAGAATATTTTATGTCTTTGCTTGTTGTGAAGTTTCTTTAATAAACATTTCTTCTGTAAGTTGGTTCAATTGGAATAAGTCAATCACAATTCTAATGCACAGTAGAAATGTGATGGATTGAAAAAAACTCCTTTGCATGAGCCAAAATTCAGTTCATATTTATATATGTGCCTAAGCATAACTCAGGAAGCTACAAAGACTCAAAATGCAAATTAGATATGGCATAAAGATCCTAAGGTGTTGCTTCTAAAGTTTATGTAGGAAAACACTGGTCTGAAAACTAATTAAAATTACTCTTATAGTCAAATATATGAATGTATCTTAAAATTCTTTGTATGTTTCGTTTTATAGACTGATAAAAATGGGAAAGGAAAGACCTGTGACTGGCATCACCTAAATGACTTGAACAACTTCAATCTCCCTGTTATCTCCTGGAAGGTCGAAAAGAACAATAAGTATTTTTCATTCTTATAAGGTGGGCTGGTTCCCCTTCCTGGTACTTCTTATTCTGCCTGGTAAGTACAGAATATGTGTCTCTCATGTCAAAATTAATTAAGCTGCCTACTCTGGGTAGAATTCTGCTTTTCCCACATTCTTAGACATCCTACTATATCCTCAGTGTCATTTGCATATCTTTGAATTTAAGAGGTTCTCCACTTAATGATCTTGCAGGCAGTTGTTCACAGCATGCAAACAGCCTCCTGAAACCAAGCTAGTAAGTATATTGCAACATAAGCAGAGCTTCTGAAAAGAAAAAAGTTTAAAACTAGAAAAGTTCCATGTAGTTTCCATCCAGCTTGCAACCTTAGAGTGCCTTGAGGTGAGTCATAAATAAGTGCCAAGAGTTAGAAGCCCTTTTCTGCAATGCTGCTAAATTGTTATTGTTCTGTTTTCCTGGGGTTTGACCAGTCCTGAATGTTCAGCAGGAAAGTAATCTAATATCTCAGCATCCTCAGCAGCTCTGAGAAGTTTGGCAAGAGGCAGTTTTTCTTAAGACACAGCTGAGGATGGCTGGCAGCTCTAGTATCATCAAGTCTAACGTCCCTGCTCAAAGCATGGTCAGCTGCAGTGGTTTCTCAGGGTCATGTCCAGTCAGGTCTCCAGGGATGGAGGCTCCACACCCTCCCTGGGAAGCTTGCTCCAATGCTCAGTCTCTCTCACAGGAGAATGTTTTTTTCTCATTTTTAAGTGGAAATTCCTGTATTTCCATTTGCTCCCTTTGCCTCTTTTCCTCTTACTGGGCACCACCGAGAATAGCTTGGCTTGGTCTTCTAAATTCCTCCATCAGGTATTTGGGTAAGACTTGGGTCTTCTCCAGGCTGAACAGTCCCACCTCCCAGCCTCTCATCATATGACAGATGCTTGATTCCTTTAATCACGGTCATGGCCCTGTGCTGGACTATTTCCAGTATGTCATGTCTCTTTTGTACCAGGGAGCCTGGTGCTGGACATAGCACTCAGATGTTTCTCACCATCGCTGAGCAGGGAGTAGCGACCACCTCTCATGACTAGCTCCTGGTGTGCCATCAACCCATTTCTTCAGTCTGTTGATGTCCCATGCTCATGATGCCAGAAGCCAGAAGCTTCCAGCCTTGGTCATTGTGTGAGTCTTCATTTTCCAACCAAATTCAGACTCTCCTTGTGTCTCCTTCAGGACAGCTGGATGTTCAGGTTCTTGGAGAAGATCTGGACAAGGTAATGAGAGAGATCTCATCATCTCTGCTGCTGTGCAGTCTGCAGATCTCCTCCCTCAGCTCCTTCGTTGATCAAATGCCCTCCACCAGCGCATGATGCAGGCAATGAGTCCAACTTCCACCACAGCCCCACCTCCAGAGAGAGGCCCCAAGCATCCTTTAGCCCCAGGCTGCAGGACAGTGTCCTCCACTGGGATCTTCACCTGGGCCAAGACCCTGGTGTTATAGGGACCGATGTTCCGGAGGCTGCTGGTAATGGTCCACCACCACTCAGCCCACATACGCTGCCCTCAGCAAAGCTCCTGGCTCCCTCTGATAGCTGCATGCTGTTAGGCTCTGCATGCCTTGCCTTTGTGCTGCATCCCAGACTTCCCTTCTATTCCCTAGTCCTCTGCAGTCATACTGCAAACACTTTAAAGGCCTAATGGGAGCTGTTAATAACTGATTGCAGAACAGCTCCACATTTATAGTGTTGAATGAGTGGATAGCACCCAACTGCAGGGATCTGCAGGAAGGATTCATCCAGACAAGTAACTGTCTCATCTGACCAATTTTGGGCTATAAAATAAGGGAAACGTTTTGTGTAAAGGAAAAAGAAAAAGTGTTTTCATCAGGGGTTGAAAGAATTAAACATGAGCAAAGGAAAACAATGCCAACTTAACAGGTACATTATATTACATATAATGCTAGAGACTGAACTGTTTGAGAAACCTTAGTGAAGTGGAACAGAATGTGATTTATTCAGGCTAGCATGGAATTTGCTTGTAAATTTACCAACGTGGGAAGAGATTTTGAATCTTGGTTCATATACTTATTGGAAGTGGTTTAAGTGACATTTCATTCCAAAATCCAGCTAGAAGAGAGGGAAGTGAAGTTGTTTATGTAATACATAAATGTGAGACTCATTTATACTCAACAAAAGCTTCTGTGACAATTTTTAGAAGTTCCATTATTAATATTTGGATATGGGGTTCTGTTTTGAACTACATTTAAGCATAACAAACTCTCACCTAATAGTCTATGGAAATAGATGCAAGGGGCTGAAATACAGGAGAGAATTTAGACAGAAAGAAGTAGGAAACAGGAATTGTTCAAGCGACTCAGACAATAGTCTGATCAAAAACCTTTGTGCTCCAAATTCATTTACCTTTCAGAAGTGGAACTAAACCTGCTTGAAGCACTGGGGCATCATTGTTTTCTTCTCTTTCTACCTGCTCTCTGCTCTCAAAGGAGGCCAGTTTTAAATGGCCTTGTCAAAACCTAATTGCAGTTCTGTAATGGCTAATTCCCAGGCTATTTAGGCACTGAAGAATCAATTCTGAGACATGTCTATGAGGGGTTTGTTAAAGGATGGAGGATGCTGCTGAGATCAATCAGCTTCCCAGTTTTTAAATCACACAGGAAATTCAGGTTAAAATCTCCCTTCTGGTTGATTGATCCTGTGTCTCAGGGAGGTGCCCTCACTCACCACTTTCATTCTTGCAAATCTGTGACTGTCAAGTTAATTAAATGTGCACTGGGTGAGAAAGGAAGACTTATGTTGAAGCCCTAGGTCACATCAACCTGTGGTGTGGGGACTAGAATAAGGACTTCTGCCCTGGTCGTCTGCATCTCAAATGAGGGCTCCAGCCACAGGCAGTTCTAAGTGGGACACATATAACTTTCTGCCGGTCATTTCAGGCACCACGACTCCATGCACACACCTATGGGACTGTGCTTAGCTGGGAGACAACTCCTCATCTGACAATCTGGCTTGAAGGTTTATGCCCCAAAGGTCTAGCTGTTGGTGGGAAGAGCAAACAAATTTCTTATGTCACCAAAAGCCTCTCTAGATTGGTGGCGATGGGAAGGCAGTGGGTGAACCATAGGTGGCCAGAACAGAGGGGATTGAAGACATGAGAATATATGTGCTTTGCAAGACTGGAATGAAAACGTCTTTATTGACAACATGAAGAAAAGCTTGTGACTGCCTCTGCAGTCTGAGCCAACCTCTCTTGCATTTTACATTAGCCTCACAAAATTTCTTGTTTTTTATAATGCGTGAAAAATCAACAAGCTGAGGGTTGGGAGAAGAAAAGAAGGGCTCAGGCTACTTAAAGGCTTTTTGAAGGTCTTGAAATTTGTTTGCAAGTGTATTTATTGGATGTAGAGCAGAGGAATGGAAAATTGTTCAAAGCTGGATTCAAGATAAGCAATGGCTGGGCTGAGATTCTTTCCTCAGGCAGAATGCCTGTGTCAGTGCTGGATTTTAAAGGAGTGATGAGGGCTGTTTCACACATGCAAGAGCTGGGCTAGAGAATTTAAATTCTTAGCTACAGTATCCTGAACTAGCCTAGTCACAAGAAGCTTCAGGACTGGTTAACGTTTTTTCTGTACCCAACAGACTTTTTAGGGAGAACAGGAAAAGAAAATTGTAGTAGGGAAAAGTCAAATAATCTGCATCATGGCAGTGAGGTGAAGTTTCCAATGACTGGAAAAAGGGAAATATAACCCCCATATTCAAGAAGGGGAAAATGGATGACCTGGGGAATTACAGAGCAGTCAGTCTCACCTCCGAGCCTGGCAAAATCTTGGA
>WYDI02040228.1:14356-25053 GCA_009867235.2 Psittacus erithacus
GGAGTTGTATTCTTTCGATTCTCTTCCCCATCCCTCCGGGAGCCGAGGGAGGAGGTGGGGGGGCAGCGAGTGGGCTGCGTGGCAGGCCTTAAACCACGACAATTATTCATTTAATATAACCCACGGAAAATTCCTTTCATTTCAGTCTGATATTGGACAAGGTTGGAAAGTTTTAATCTATTTAATATGTCTTTGTTCTTTATGAATACAATAGCATTTTATTAGTCTAGCATAGAACTGTGTTCACTGCAGACTATAATATAATGGTTCAACAGAAGGTCAGACCTGGTATCGATAAAAACATGAAACATTTTTATTTCCTAGACGGTATAGCATATCAGATTTTCTTTTGAAATCTTTAATCTTTTGTTGGTCAAGAAATCAGTTACCATTATTACTATAATCATCACAGTTATATTTTGTGTGTAGGCACAAATTTTGCTTCAACAACGCACAATGTGTATGAGTGACTCCTCTTGAAATTGAGCAAATATTTAAACACTGTACTAAACTTGGATGCATTGCTAAGTGTTGTGTATAGTAAGTGCAGAGCAGGTATGAAACAGTACCAACAGTTAGATATGCTTCAAACTGAGAACTGGGCCTTAAGAACAAATTTCATGCTTCTCTTGTAATACACTTATTAGATTTGCACTATTCATTTTATGTAGAGTTCTGGGTGTTGGGGAGATGTGGGTCTTCACATAAGAATATCAGAAAGGGTTGTCTGTTAAAGACCTTAAACGCGTCAGCCCTAATCTGCACAGAACCAAAATTATCATTGTGCTCCAGCTGTTTACTTTCTTTAGCAGTGCACAGCAGATACATCACTTAATTGGCTGATTAACCAGATTTATACTTGCATTGCAATGCCAGAATGGTGGTAACTGATCCACAATACATGAACACATACTGAGAAGTTTTCTTTCCTGTTTTTGAAAGTTTGTTTAAAAATTGACTCATAAATTTGCTTTACATGATTGCAAATCCAGACAGGACTCTGGCAGTGACTACAGGCTATTGATATTTCTGGATTAATTTTTTTGTGTGTTTCAGAGATATTTTACCTTGCAATGAGAAACATTTTTTGATCATTTAATTTACTTTGGTTTCTGCTCTGAAAGTCACATGGGTAGGTCTTTGAGTAATTTTAAACCATTATTTGTAGTCCTATTAAGCAACAGGAAAGAGGAGAAGAAGGTTAGCTATTGGTCTCTGTCCAGTACAAACTGTTGGCACTGATTTGACTTCAGGCTAAGAGTTAAAAGCAAGCCAATGAATTATAGACGATGGATCTATACCACATTGTGTTAATACACACCAGGGGATTTTTTTTTCCTTCCCTGTTTTGCATTTAGTTTTAAACCCCAAGGTCTGATTCCGATTCATCTCCAGCATACTACAGCATAAACCAGTAATGGCTCTATTGAATCCATGTTGTTATCAGAGCCATGCTGTTAGTGATGGTGACTTATCAGTTAGGATAGGTAAGTGGTGTCTTTGCTCCTTTTTTTACCTTTGCAAAGAGGACATGAAACTCTCTAGGATTTTGCACCAGTCAGTGGAGAATTCTGCTCTGTTAGTGGAATGTATTCATTACAAGGGTTGCAATGAAGCAGGCTGTTTGAGTCTCCTCTTCTAATAGAAAGTTACTATTTTATTTTTGTATGAAATATTAACTTATGGCTGCTGATCTTGCTCCAGTGAAACTGCTAAAGGTTTTTTAATGTGTATTTTTAAAACCAAACAGGCTATATTACTTCTGATAGTTGGATCCTTGTGGTCTTTTACTGTTTTATGATTGGATCTGTCTAGGCATCTTGTCTGACATGTCTCCACATATCATTTATGTGTTGCAGTTACTGTAAGCTCCTAGACTTCAGACTGGGTACACACACTGCCATTGAACGCTGGGAAAATGTCTAGGTTTGATTCGAAGATATAGATTGTCTGTATAGCGTTCCCTCCTGAGAGCTAGAATTTAGTCCAATTGCTTGTTTTGTACTCTGACTTTGTCAGATAAATGTTCAATAAAAACCTGAAGTTGAGAATTCTAGTGTACTATGTGGCCTGCAGCAGCAGCATGAGCAAACAGACAGAACAAGATCTGTCTAACAGTCCCATCCCACTTCAGCACACCTAATACTATTATTATTACATTAATATTTTGAGTATTAGAGGCCAAATTAGAGAAGCCTCCAAGGGGACCCTGTAGCAGCCTTCCAATACCTAATGGGGGCCCACAAGATATCTGGAGGGACTTTTTACAAGTGTGTGTGGGGATAGGACAAGGGGAATGGCTTTAAACTGCAAGAGCATTTAGATTACATATTAGGAAGAAGCTCTTTACTGTGAGGGTGGTGAGACACCAGAACAGATTGCCCAAAGAATTGGATGCCTCCATCCCTGGGAAACTTTTCCAGGCCATGCTGGATGGGACTTTGAGAAACCTCATCTAGCGGAAGGTGAACCTGCCTGCGACAGGAGGTTGTAACTAGATGACCTTCCAACACAAACCATTCTATGATTCTGTGGTGATACAGTCACTTCAATACAGAGTTTTCACCCAACTAATGTATCTGGTTTGACATCTCAAGGATCTTGAATGTATCTCTGCTTGAGGTATAGCTAATTGTAACAGGATATGGTTAAACAGTCCCAGGCCTTCTTAAGTCTTTCTTCACTCTGGACCTTGCACTCTTTACTTCCACTTCCCTCTCTTTGTCTGGGCCTCATCTCATTTCATCTTTTTGGTAAGCCAAATGATATCATTCAGGTGGCAGAAAGCTAACTCAGAAACTAAAGAATTCTAAGAGAGGGAGAAAGAAGGAGAGGGTATATGAGAGGAAAGGATTACTCCTTTTAAAAGGCAGGGGTTGTTATATCAGTTCAGCTATTTAATACTTATTAATGCTTATGACCTCTAGCTTCAATGTACAAATAAATTTAAAAAAACAAAAAAAAAAGCAAAGTAAAAAAATGGCTGTGTGTAGCATTTAAACCTTGCCATTGGTTTTAAGGACAAGTTACATGTCAATGACCTTTCCGAATAGACTTTCTTAAACTGACAAAGTTCTCTTTCCCCCTGTTTAAGATTATACAATAATTTTTCAGAGTTCATGGACATTGTGTTTTCCCATTAAGCTGTTGATATATATAAAAGCCCATTTGTTCAAGCTGTTGAAGAAGGCTAAAAGTTTCCTCAGTGATGAGCCTCCATCCACTATTACAGACATTTTTGAGCTAACTTCATTGCCAAAATGACGTGACAACCAGTCCTGAATCCAAGTTCTTCTGCCGATTACCTGTTCAGTGGAACTGCACTTAAATCAGTGACCAGGGATTATTAGCTTCACGACAGAAGCTTTTAAGAACTTGAGTCCAAGACAGAATAAAAAAGGCAATTATCAGCTTTCTACTGAAGTTTTCACTGAAGTTTTCAGTCTTGCATACATACACAATGATTCATAGATTTGAGTGAAATCCTGTAAAGTTTGTGAATGTAAATGCCACAGGTAATCTCACAGCTCTATTGCATCATTATGCCTTTTTTCATAATCATCCCAAGCTTTTATAAACACATTGCATCTCATTCTTATTTGCATTTAAAAATCATGTTTTGTTTTTTGGTTGTTTTTTTTTTTTTAAAGGAAGCATGGAATCATTTAATGTGATTTGTTAAAATCCACCCTTATGAGAAATCTTACTGTCATTACTTTTTAAATCCTGGAATTACTAGTACTTTTGTTATAAAGGGCCCTCCTTACTTTTAAGAGTGTGGCATTAGGACAGTGTGTTTTCCATTACAATGTCAAATACGTATAAAGCACAAATCCCACTTGAGAGTCTAAGCTGTTTGAAGGGTTTTAGTGTCAGCCACTTATTTCTAGGAGGCTGGATTAAGAATTGGAAAAGATGTTTTTACAAGAGTGCTATAGCTGGTACATTAATGTGTATCTGCATGTCCAGAATACAAAGCGTAGTGAAAGGCCGACCTTTTATATTGCATATGACAACTACACAGATTTCTTCTTACACTGAGGCATTGATGTTTACAGCATTCAAAAGGCATTTTTCCTTAACAAATCCCCGTGGATTAATTCCTCTCTTCAAAAACAGGCAATATATCAAAATTATGTTATCCTACACAGAAGAGAAAGAAAAGCAGCCTTTATCTATTTTTTCAAATCTGTGTTTCTGGGTGATGTTTTTCTGGACTTGCCTCTCTTCTCAGCTGCATGCTTGTGAATCAAGACTCTCAGAAATTAATAATAGTACAGCACTCTAAATGTGGTGTAAAAAAAGATTCAAGGCTTGTGTGTTTTTTCATAGATTCTATTGAAAAATTCCAAGTACTTGGTTCTTAATGCATAGAACTCCAGTTGCTAGCCACTGAGTTTTAAGATTTAGTAGTATTTCCGTAGAATTGATTTAAGATATATTCTATCAATCTGTGCTTTTTAAATTGATGTATCCACACTTGACAAAGACATAAAGATTCATAGTGGGTTTTGTAACTGGACAAAAATATTCTTCTTCTGCCCAAACAGAGGTGCTGCAACAGTAAGGTCGTCAATGTGAATATGGAGAGGGGGCAACTTAAGTTTAATCTTTGATATTGTCCTTAATCAAAGAGGATTGCGATTATTATTTTTTAGCTTCTTAAAAACTCCTATACTGGAGAACTGAGTTCTGAGTATTCAGATATCTGTTCTATGTAATCTATAGCAATGAAGCAGATAATAGGCTTTTGTCTTCCAGTAGCCAAGCAGCAACGATAGAGACAAAAGGTAAACTTAGCCTCTAGTCATTTACAGTTTTTACATTTTCAAGGTTATTTTGCAAGCCAAATAAACCCATAAAAAGCTTTTAAATAAAAACAATTATCCCCTTCATGGAGGATATTTATTTGTGTCTATAAATTATACCTAGATGCAAATAGACATTTATGTTGAAAGATACTGTTTTTTCACATTGGAAATATCAATTTGATCATATTTTAACATCCAAAACTTGATAGAAAGTTTAATATATACAATTTAATGACACCAGACTTTGACATGCTTTGTCTTAATATTAAATATTGAATACCCTTAGTGGCAGCTGGCTTTTCAGCAAGAACTTGAAAAATATGCATTTATTGTTTTCTTTTTTCATTTCTAGCATTGCAGACATTGATGTCATGGTAATTAGAAGTCAAGAATAAAGTAAAAGCTGATTAAATTATCCTTGATCTAATGACTTGCTTTCTAATATTGATGAACAAGTAAAAGCTGATTAAATTATCCTTCATCTAATGACTTGCTTTCTAATATTGATGAACAATACAATAGTTTGCTTGAACCACCTTTATACCTTTACTGCTGAGGAAAATTGAAATAACATTTTTAAATAATGTAATAAATTGCAATTAATCCAATGAAGGCATTAAATGATTACCACATTCTTCTTAGTCACTTCTGAGGAAATCCTAATAGTAAAGGAATATTTCAGAGGAAAGAATGTTTCCAGTATCATTTACTTTAAGAATTAAGTGCCGTGGGAATATATATTCTTACATGCAAATTAGACTGCTTAATTGCTATGACACAAATGTACTTCCCATATTCTTGCCCCAGAAAACTCAGACCTGCCCCTTATTAAACAGGCATACCAAACTACTCTTTGATCACACCTAACATATATAAAATGCATGAAAATGGAGAGGAATTTAAAATGCCTGGTGAGCTGGACTCAGCAAAATTTTTGACATGCTGTCTTCCTTACAGATGCGATAAAAAGATGGGCAGGCTTTTCAGTCAGGATTACTGCTTTATTATTTTTTCTTCCGCAGTAAGGAGGACAAAACACCAAATTTCATTTTTCTCTCTTTTGTGTCCTTATATTTGTAAATATCCCTGTCAGCATCTAAATCGTAGTGTAGTACAAACTAAAATCAGAGGATCCCTGAGGAACCCTGTCCAACCTCCTACTCAGTGCAAAATCAACACTGAATTCAGATCAGGTGGGGCTTAGCATTACTTTCTTGAAATCACTGGTGTCACACTGATTTACACTCCAGGATTTCACCAAGAGGAAAAAGGCTGTGATAGTGATATTTTGCTGCTGTTCTTCATTAGCTTTCTAATTTCACTGTAAAGCTTTCCTGGTTTTTGGCTTTGGTCGCTTTTTGTTCATGTAATTCATAAGCAACTGACTTACCAAAAATTCCTCCTGAATTTTTAATGCTTTACCTTCAAGGAGAAAGAAGAGTGATCTGATACAAGTACGTTTTCATTGTAGCTTTCAAACATCAGAGTTTGGCATTGTCACCCCCTTGTTAGCCGTATTAGTAAAAAATAGTATTTAATTATTTATACTGTTATGTAATTCTTCATATTCTGTTCAGGTGTTGACTAAAGATTGTTTTTTTAAAAATCTTTTCTTATTTATACATGCCTCTACAATCTCCTGTTAACCAATTCATCTATCATTTTCTTATTAGCTTTAATAAAGTTTAAATTCTTCTGCAAGGAACTGATCCTTACCTGAATGAGACACATCGTTATGCTGATGAAGTTTGGATAGTTTCCTATCTGATTTCTTTGTTATTAAAAGTGGGCACAGTATCTGTGTCCCAGGAACAAAAAATTCTACTACTGAAGCAGCAGGTAAACAGGAGAATTTACAAAACTTTTTTAACAAAACAAGGCTGCTTTTGATAACCAAACTGTCTTCTGTATTGGCTGTGTAGATTAACTCCACATGGTTCCAAGAACATAATTTTTTCCAGTATAAGTTTTTGTCACTGCTGAGATTTCATGGCATAGTAGGTAATGGTTGGTAATAAATTTCGTAAAAAAGAAATGGTATCAGGTATTTGATTCTCAAAAAAGAGTCTATTATCTTATATTTTGATGGTTTTGTTGCCTGCAACAAGTCTAGGTAAAGAAATATCTTGCTCATGCAGTTTTGCTTAAGCAGTGCAACAAGTATGCAGTAGTTTAGGAAAAGAGATAAAGAATAACTTATGTAGCTCAAAGTTTTAGGGAAACTTGGAGGCAAAAGTCATTAATATGCAGAAATAAAAATAAGAGAGAATTGATGACTTCTTCCAAATGGTCATTCTTGTTTGAACTAGAAGAATATATTTAAACATAGTAAAGAAAGTTTCTACACAGTTTCTGCCCATTTATAAAAACTGCTAAGCGTAAGCATAAGTGTGAATTTTATATTGGTTTCATGTCCAAATGCAAATGAATTCAATGTTACACTATTGCCATTAGTTTAAAATGTGTTTCTCTGGATTTTTTTTTTTCCGCTTTATATTGTATCAGACTGATTAAGAAAAGTGTCATGGATGAAACAATTTGTTACTGTCAAAGAAATTATCAAATCTAAAAATGAAACCACTGGAGAAAGTACAAAATATGTAATAAAAATGTTTCAACTTTGTCTAGTAGTGTACTCAAGCTCCCCCTTGATTGCACAGTGCTGGCACAGGGAATGATGTTCAGATAAGTGCGTTTAATTCAAATTCTAGAACTCAGTGAGGTTTTCATTCATATGCTTTGCCTAAATAATAGCAGTGATACTCCTAGTTTTCAATATATGGGCCAGTTTTGATATAACTACTTATATTTCTGAATGCTTTCTTATTTTTCAAGGAGTCTCCAAGTCAGCAGCTACAGGATTCCAAGGTCATTTTGTAGTCCAGTAAAAATTATTAACTATGCTGGAGATGAAAATATTTCCTTTAAAAATTTTGCTGCTTTGTGCAGTGAAACGACAGTGTACTGGTTGTCTAGTGTCCCACTGTAGCGCGCATCTTCTGCATTCAGCCATGAATGCAGCTTTCCTTCTGAACTGCTCTAAATTTGCTCAGTCAAGGTGTGTACTTTACCAAAGCAGAGTTAAACAAATCTTAGAGCAATTCTAGTGTAAGAACTAAGTCATAATCTACTCAGTAAACTTGACTGCCTGCCTGGAATACATTAAACAGCATTGGTCAACACTTTGAAATATCTGACAGTTATAGTTATGTTTATGGAGTTGCCATTAGAATGCTGTGAAAAATACAGTGTCATCCCACATTTTTAAGAGATCTTTATCATGTGGAAGAGCACATACTATTTCAAGAAAGAAATAACTTTCCAAAATCAACTATTATAAAGATGATTCAGAGCTCTTTAACTTCACAACAAAGAAGAATAATAACAAAGATTTTCTGAATTTTCAAGAATATATACTCAAAAATTTACTGATTAGAATAACTCTCTCAGTGAATGACACCCTACACAATGGTCTGAGAATCACAAGACATGGCATATATAATGCAAAGTTTTGTCTTGAACTCAACTTGTCTTTTTTGACACCTGTGGTAGGCTTATTTTTCTAATAGTTTAATCTTTGGTATGTTAGTGGCTGTAGTCTTTTGACAGCTCATCAAGATGTTGGACAAAGTACTGGATGTGTTAAAATCAGTTAAACCTTTCATGTTCCCAGATTTAATCAGTATGGTCACCAGAGTTACTAATTCTGTCACACTCAGTGCTGTAAGTGCTTCAAGATGCATCTGCTTGAGGATGTCACCCTGCAGGCATATAACCAAGACCTGAAAAAGAATGAAACAAGGCCAAACCTTTAATCAACCTGGCAAAGGGAAGCAAGTTCCTACTTTGCTTCTTGCAACAATAAGGAAGGCTATGAAAAACCTTATTCAAGAAATAATGAATTCTAAGCCTACCCAAATGAATATGCAAGTTTAAATAGTGATGGCTTTTACAGTCTGGTAATATGTGTAAATTAGAATGACATCTTTAATTTTCTTCACATCATGCGTGATAGGAAATGTCCAGGTTTTGCAGACTCATGTCAAGTGTACTTTCATGTCAGTATGAATTAGAGGCTACCCCATGGAAATGTGTGAAAACCAGTGTACATCAAATGGAAATTTGTTTTGAGTAATGCAAAGAAACCTTTCCAAAGAGTCTGTTCTCTTGCAGGTGGTGTGGAGCAGTAGATTATTTTAATTATATTACTTTGTTATAGGCAATAAATCACAAGGGAAATTTTGCTACCCACTCTCTGCAGTTGCTCTTGAGTTTCGGCAACCAATCAGTTTTTTAAAATTGATAGTGAAGAATTTAGCTTTAGCAAGTGCACAGTGACTCGGCAATATTAACTGTATTGCTATTGTTTAAGCTAAGCATGTTAGCAAGGCAACAACTTTCTCTTTGACCAAATCTCTGTTCCTACATTAGGAATAGTTCTGTGTGGAATTTTGTGATCAGTTAACTACTTTGGATTCAGATGTGTTGCTTTATTACTGGGCTTATTTTGAAATATTATATTTGTCTTTGAGTATCAATTTATTTAGACCACAGAATATCAAGTAGCCCAGGTCACTTAGTTCTGTGTTGAAAGAGGGCCAGACAGTGTCTCTAACTGTATATATATCTTGCTGTTATGTCTTTTTTCAAAACAGGTACGTGCTTGTTCTCCCCCTTCCTAACCAGGATAAAAACTGTGTCATTACAATTCCAAATGAAAAATCATGTGTTCTATTTCAATCTGGGACAAATTAATGGGGATCCAGTGCTATAATATCTATGCATTCTAGGCCTTGACCTTCTTGGAGTTTAGCCAAACTGAAGATGTCCAAGGCTATATTAAAAAAAGGCATGGCAAATTAGAAGTCCTGCTAACAGCTTTGCTTCCAGCCATTTTCCCTTCGTAATTCTCTTAGAGAAGGTAGAAATAGCTAAACATTTCTATGCAGGCCATTTCTGACAAATATCTTTGCCAGATAATCTGCATGTTTAATAAGACTATCACTTTACATTCTTGATATTCATGACTGACAATAAGCAGTAGAGAGGAATGGCATTATCAATTTTTTATTTTTTTTAATTGCATATGACCAGGTTCATCTCTATTTTACAGTAACTTTAATGCAAATTAAGTCAGGAAACAAAATAGTTTCCATAATACTTTGATGATATGTTAACTTCTAGTTAGATTTTACTCAGTGAAGGTCAGCTGTTTG
This sequence comes from Psittacus erithacus, assembly GCA_009867235.2. Classification (NCBI taxonomy): domain Eukaryota; kingdom Metazoa; phylum Chordata; class Aves; order Psittaciformes; family Psittacidae; genus Psittacus; species Psittacus erithacus. The sequence goes on from WYDI02040228.1 coordinate 24,384, forward strand.
TGAATTAATCAGGCAACTTGCACTTATGCATTTTCGGCAAAAGAAAGTACAAAAACAAAATCAAGTGTTTGCTTACAGTGTTACTTCTGACTTCATCTGCTGTGGATACATTGCTTTAACTGTGTACAAGCATTGACTTTCTTCTGACCTTAGGTTTTCTTTATTGATTTCCTTTTGGCTTGTCTGCTTAGTAAACTGTCACTCACTGCTGAAATGAAGTGTTTTCTTTTAAAGCTCTTTTAAATCTTCAGAATAGTTACAATAGTAAAGAAGTTAACACATATACAGTTTAAGAAAAGATACAACAAAATATTCCAAGAGGGGTTAGTACTGTCTAAAGCTCCATTAGCTTACAGAAATGTTGCATTGATAGAGCTTTCAGAGAGTGTACCCTTTAATATCAGGGACAGTTAAATGAAAATCATCTGCTACCATACCTGAACGTGCAATTTGAACTAAAAAAAAAAAAAAAAAAAAAGTACATTTTGTCATGGTTTAAGCTCAGTCGTAAATTAGAAAACCACATAGCCTGCTCGTTCCACACCCACACTCCCCCCCCGCTTTTTCCTCCTGGCTTCCAGAGGGATGGGGAGGAGAATCGAAAGAATACAACTCCCATGGGTTGAGATAAGAACAGTCTATTAACTAAGGTATAACACAAACCACTGCT
>WYDI02040229.1:3064-14321 GCA_009867235.2 Psittacus erithacus
CCCCCCCCACGGCCCCCCCCGGGGGCCCCCCCGCCCCCCCCCGGCGGGGGGGTGGGTGGGGGGGGGGGGGGGGGGGGGCGGTACCTGGCGCCGCGGTCCCGCCGGTAACTTTCTCCGGTGCCGGTCACCGCCCTCGGGAAGGGGCTTGCACGTGACGCCAACGACCAATGGGATGGCGGCAGGGCGGGGCGCGAGAGGCCCCCCTCCGGTACCGGACACCGCCTCCGTTTCCTGCCCGCCCCCCCCCTCCCCCCCGCGGCGGGCACGAAGCGAGACACAGACACGCGCGATTGAGAGTTTTATGGCGACGGTACAAAAGTTTCCGTTAACGATCGGCTAAAACGGGATAACGGGGGAGGGGGCGGCACCGGGACCATCCTGAGCGCCGGGGAGAGGAAAAGAGCACCCGGACTGCCCCGAGTACATAACGGGGCCATTGGAGCCCCTTCCCCCTTCCTCAGCAAAGGGCTGGTGATGGCACAGCCGGTACCGAGCCGGTTCCTGGTCCGGTCTCTCCAGCCGGAGATGGTGCCAGAACCGGGGGTCACTCCGTGCCCGGTGGCGGGGAGGGTTGGGGGGGGGGCGGCTCAGCCATCGTTGGCAGCCACCAGCTGTCCCAGGCCCTCCCGCACGTACACGGACTGAATCTCCTTGGTCTTGAGGCAGAAGTCGCAGGCCCAGACGGCCGAGGCCTCGGTGGTGAGGAGCCCGTAGGCGTTCTCCGTCATCCCGGTGCACTCCCGGTGGAACCACTTCTGGCACGAGGCCTCGCACAGGATGGCGTCCTGGTCGTCGTTCACCTCGTTGCGGCAGGCCCCGCAGGGGTACACCAGCCCCGGGGGCGGCTGATGGCCAGAGCCCCCCGCTGCCTTCCCCGGGGGGGGCGCTGGGAGGCTGTTGGTCTCGGGAGTGCCGGCGCCGCGGCCGGTGCTACCGGGGGTGAAGCCGGGCTGGGCCCCGTTGACAGCGGCGGGAGAGCCCGAGTGCTGCTCCGGGGCGAAGGCGCCGGGCGGGGGGTTCAGGCTCTTGCCCCCCTCCTCGCCGCCAGGCGGGAAGCCGGGATCAGCCCCGGGGAAGGGACTGGCGGTGGGGGGCAGCGGGGGCCCACCCTGCCCGGGCCGCTGCAGGGGCGATTGTCCGAAGAGGCTGCCGGGCTGCCCGAAGCGCTGCCCCACGGCCGGGCCCCCGGGGGGCGGGTTCAGCGCCGGCCCGGGGCCCACGTCCCCCCGCGGGGGCTGCCCCAGCGTCGGGGAGATCATGGGCCCGAAGCTGCCGACCGGCCCCTGCAGCAGCGGCGCCCCGGGTGGGCTGAAGCTCGGCCCCAGCGGCTGCCCGAAGGGCTGCCCAGGGAAGCCCACGGCGCCGGGCTGCCCGTAGCCGGGGCCCTGCGGGGCCATGCTGAAGGCCGGGCCCATCTGCCCGGGGGCGAAGGGCGGGGGCTGGCGCCGCAACGGCTGAGGGCCGCCGCCGTACCCGGGGGGCACCTGCGGGGACATCCCGCCCTGGACGCGGAAGCCGCCGAAGGGGACGGGGCTGCCAAGGAACGAGGCGGCGGCGGCGGCGGCTGCGGCGGCGGCTGCGCCCGCTTTGGGCGCCGCGAAGTCGTCCTCGAAGGGGTTGGAGGCCACCAGATGGTCCACCATGGGGGTGGGCGGCGGCGCGAACTCCGAGAGGTGCGAATAGGCGGGGCCCTGCGGCGGGAGGCGGCGGCGGTCAGAGCGGCCCCGCTCCCGGCCCCGGCCGCGCTCCCGGGCCGTGCCCTACCTGCGTGTTGGACTTGCGCCGCTTCTTCTCGGGGCTCTTCATCTGCAGCCCTGCGGGGACAACGGGGCCGCGTCAGCCGGTGCCGGGCCCCGCGCCGTGCCCGTGCCCCGTCAGCCCGCGCTCACCTGCCTTCCCCTGCTTGCGGCCGGGGCCGCCGGCGGCGGCGCTGCCCGCGGGGTGCGGGGGCCCCGGGGGGGGCGGCGGGGCCGCGACGCCTCCCTCCAGTTTCTCCGCGTGCGGGGCCGCCATGGCCCTCACCGCCGCCACCGCGCCATGGCCCCGCCGCCACCCGCAACCGGGACCCGCGCGGAGCCAATCACCGCGAGAGGGGCGGGGCGGAGCCAATCGGTCACCGCGCGGGGGGCGCGGCGCGGTGCGGGAGGAGCCAATCACCGCGCAAGAGGGCAAGGCGCAGCCAATCACAGCGCGGTCTAAGCGCAGCGCGATGCTGGGCGGGGGCCCGCAATGGGATGAACCATGTACATAGTCCCGCGGGGGGGGAAATGCACCAACTTCAGCGCGCAGGGCGGGGCGAAGCAGAGCGAGACGGACCATGTGCAGCGCCCGTGGGGGGCGGGGGGAGCGGAGCGGACCACGGGGGAAGCGCGGGGGGACGCACGGAGGGCGCCATGTGCCGTCGGATGCGCGACGCCGCGGTCGGTGCCGCCGTGACACCAGGCACGGCCTAGAGAAATACCAACTTTAATACCGAGCGCCGGTTCCTTTGGTAGAGCAGGGCCCGGGGCAGGGCTGCACTTTGGCTTGGGGAGGAACACCATGCATGGGGGGGGCCCTCCCGCCACCCCCCGGCTGCCGGGGCACATCCCGGGAAGGAGCACGGTGGGGTTGGGAGCACGGGGGGGGGGCTCCATCCCCAGGACCCCCCCATTGCATAAGAGTGTGGGACCTGCGGGTCAAGGCACAGAGTTAACACGTAAAGTGACCGGGTACAGTCAGAATGGGGCTGGGGGGGGGGGGGGGGTTGTGCCCCCTTCTGCACCCCAGGGGCTCAGCTCCGCCATCCCCGTGCCCACACCGTTGGGTGCGAGCGGCTGCGGCACAGCAGCGGGGCCAGCCTGTGGCTGGAACTCGGCTGCTGTGTGAAGGCTGGAGCTGGGGGGCACAGCAGGGGCTTTGGCAACAAGAGACACCCCCCCTCGGCCATGCCGGCAGCTTGCACCGCACCAGCGGGGACAGGCCCCGGCCGTGTCCATGCTCAGTCCCAGCAGAGCACCCGGCTCAGAGTCCAAGGGTGCCCTGGGCAGGGAGCAGGGCTGGGGGGATGCGCCCCGAGGCACTCAGAGTCTCCTCTCCACGGGCTGCTGCAGGCACATCTCGCTGCCGGCAGAGATGATGGGCAGGTGATTGTCCATGTGGTAGCTGATGAGGTGGCTGACGCTCTCGAAGCGATGGTCTTTTGTCCGTACCTTGGGGGCCAGGGAAAGGACACTCAGGAGGCTGCTGCTGCCAACAGGAAGCCCAAGGGGTCTCTCACAGCCCCCAAACCAACCCAGAGGCATTCCCTAGGAGCTCCCCAAATCCCTTGAGGCTCTTGTAACCCCCAAATTGTGCCAAGCTTCATCCCTGGGGTATTGCATGGACTCACCACTCCCTCGGGATCGACGAGCAGCAGATGCTTGGGCTGCCCACCCTGCAGGCCGGTCAGCACGTACTGCCCCGGGGTGGTGGTGCTCTCCCGCACCAGGAAGTCTCCGTTCACCTTCAGCAGCTTCTCGGCCTCCTTGCGGTTCATCTTCCCATGGTACCAGGGCTCTCGTCTCAGCTGCTCCTCCATGGAGGCCACCACTTGGGCAGGGGGCAGCCCCACGGGCACAGAGGGGGGGACACGCAGAGCATCTTCAAAAGGCTCTGCAGGGAGAGAGGAATGGTGGTGGGACCGCAGCCAAGCCCACAGGCACCACTCCCAGCCCCACACCACTCACTCATGTCAAAGAGGTCTCTCTGGGTGCTACCGTTGGCCGTCGTGGGGGTGCTGGCAGCTGGTGCTTGGCGAGTCTTGTCCATGTTCTGCACGTTGACATAAGATGGGTCATCAAACAGGTCCGTGCGGCCGGATGCACTCACCGGAGCCAGGTATTTCTCTCTTGCTCCTGCCAAGAGCACCGTGGTAAGCAGGGCTCCAGCCCCATAACCCAGCACCCACTGTGTCCAGGAAGGCAGACGGGGACCAGCCATGGCCACCCTGTTACCTTGGGCAGGAGCGTGCTGCTTCTGGGGGTCGTACTCCCCGCTGGACTGGCCGACGGGCTGCAGTGAGAGGTGGAGGTGAGTCCCCCTGCACTGCCCACCCCTTCCAGGCACCCCCTGGGATAGAGGTGCTGGAGAGACACACACCACGGGGTCCCTCCATTGCCAATGAACTCCTCACAGGGCCGTGCCCAGAGCCTTACCAGCGTGGCCCCCAAGTGATTGGGGGTCTGAGCAGCCCCATCCCGCAGCCGCATGTCCACGACCCCCCCAATGGGAGGCTCCTTGCCAGGGAAGTCGTTGTAGTACTGGTGATCAGGGGCTGGTTCCTCCTCTTCCTCATCCCAGGCAGATCCATCAAACCCAGCCATCCTGGGGGGGTCACACCCCAAGTGAGCAGCTGACAGCCCCCTCCAAACCCAGGCACCCTCCCACCTCCCCCTCCACTGCCCTTACCTGTCGTGGGGTGTCACCAGCTTTGGGGGGTTCTTCAGGTACTGCTTGAAGCGCAGCTCAAAGGCCTGCCCAATGGTGCTGATCACATCCTGCGCCAAGCCCTCAGGGCACTCCAGGATATGGCAGGCTGGGGGAGACATGATAAATGAGATCTAACTTCCAGACTTGCTTCTTAGAGCAGCTCCAGCGCCTGAAAGGGATACAAGAAATCTGGAGAGGGGCTTTGGACAAGGGCCTGTAGGGACAGGACAAGGGGAACGGCTTTAACCTGCCAGAGAGGAGACTGAGATGAGCTCTTTGGCAGAAGCTCTTCCCTGTGACGGTGGTGGGGAACTAGAATGGGTTGAACAGAGAAGCTGCGGCTGCCCCATCCCTTGCAGTGTTCAAGGCCAGCCTGGATGGAGCTTGGGACAACCTGCTCTAGTGGAAGGTGTCCCTGCGCGTAGCAGGGCTTGGAGCTGGATCAGCTTTAAGGTGCTTCCAACCCAACCCATTCCATGATTCCAAGTCCTCCATCCCTCGAGCCTGCCCTACGCACCCCAGAGCTTCCTCAAAGGGGCCTGGTGCCACCCTGAGCTGAGCCTCAGCACCCCCAGAGCAGCCTCACCTCGCTGATTGACGGGGTCTTTGGCAACATAGGCGACGTACTCAGCTGTGTCCTGCGGGCGAGACACCAGCAGTGAGATGGGTGCAGGGAGGCACCGAGCCCAGCCCGGGGCAGGGCACACGTGATGGGTACCCCCTGTACTCACCGGGTCTCCCCCAGAAGCAAAGGAGATGGACTGCATGTGGTGGTTGGCAATGATCTGCAAGGCAGAGAGGTTGTTGGACCCAGCCAGGAGCTCCTCTGTGGCACCTCCTGCTTCTCCCAATAAACACTCCTCCACGCTGTGGTGTTATGAGCCACAGGCCACGAGGAGAAGGTCTAGGGCACCAGCAGGGCCACAGGAAGTGGGATCAAAACCCACTGGCCCCAGGACAGGGGAATTGGGTCTCTCAGTCTCTGGAGCATTGCCCCAACCTCTTTGCCCCCAGGGACTGGGGGGAGATGGGCACCCAGCAGGTCACAGCCCACTGAGACATCTCTTAAGAGGCTGCAGACATCCCCTGTCCCTCAACAGGATTCCTGCTCACCTGAAGACCCTGGCATGGTTCCCCTGTGCCCTCACCTGCTTGCAGTCAGAGGCCATGAGGTTGAGGCTGCTGGTGGAGATGGTCAGGGTGATGGGCATGCCAGCAAACTTCAGGTTGCTCTTGCCCAGGATGGAGTTGAGGGAGCGGCCGCAGGGCTGGGGACAAAGAGCAGTGTGGGGAGGGGGTACCCAGGCCAAATCCTGCAGCTCCCCCTGCCAGAGATGGGTGCCTCATCCTCAACACTGATGCTGCTGAGCCCCCCTAGCCTGGCCTCACCTTCCTCCTCCTCACAGCTCCCTTGGCACCAGGCACAGCCTCGCACACCAGCCCAATGGCTTCCCTGCAGGGAGCAAGCAGGATGTCAGTCTCCCCTCCCAAGCAGTGACTCCCCACCCAACGGGACCAGCACGCAAGGGACAGGGCGACAAATAGGGCTCTTTGAGCAGGGGAAGCACATTGGTGTTAATCTGACGCGGCTGCTGCAGGCAGCCTAGCCCCCCCCCCCAAAAAAAGCCCCACACATCCCCAGGAGCTTGCGTGGGGCTCAGACCCCCCCCAAAGAGGCAGAGCTCACCTGGTGACCTGCGTCCTGGTGTTGAAATCCAAAGCCCTCATGGACTGCAGGACTTCCACGCAGCCCATATACTGGGGGAGAGAGCAGGGTCAGCCTGACCACCCCAGGAACCCCGCTGCCCACCTACCACCCCCAAGGAGCATACCAGGAGGTCCCCAAACTCCCACCATCACCCTTCCCACCCCCAGTACTCACACGGACGTGGTAGGAGACCCCTGGACCCATGACCTTGTCATCAGGGTGCAGCCAGCCACGGGTGGGCTTATTGACAAAGCTGCCGTGGCGGGTCCATTCGTCTCCCCCGAGCTGGCCACCTTCCACCCGCGTCTTCTTCCCGCAGCTCAGCTTGTTCATATCCTGGGAACAGACAGCAACAGGTCCCACTGAGCCAGAGCTGGCGTTTCCCCCCGGTGCCGGTGCCGGGGGCTCCCCGGGGCTGCCGCTGCCAGAGGAGCCACGCAGGCTGAGCAGGTTGGCAGGGTTGGAGAGCTTCAGGTTGGCCATTTTGGGGAAGAAGGAGCAGAGGGTGGTGGGGCTGTCCTCAGACTCAGGTGACAGCTCCCCGAGAGGTGCCGCGGGGCCGAGGGAGGAGGAGGACAAGGAGCCAGACAGCGACCGTGTGCCCGAGAGGGACTCCACGGGGGAGCCCGGGACCCCCACGGCCTCCTCCAGAGAGGAAACGGACTCGTTCCGCAGGTGGCTGTATTTGCTCTTCTGCAGGAGATCCATGCTGAGCACGGAGAGCAGGACCGGCGCCGGCCCGGCCCGCCTGGAGCAGCTGCCCGGGGCTCACGGGGGCCCCATGGAGGGTCCCAGCGCGGAAGCTGCCCTCAGGCACAAGCCTCGGCCGAGCTCCGTGCCGGGGCTGCACCAGCCCGGCATGGCCGGCAGCGAGAGCCGGCCTCGGGGCGCCAGGCAGCGGGGCCGGGGGCTGTTCGGCTCCGTGCCGGCGCAGCCGATCGATCCCGAGCGGCGTCAGCAAAGGATGTGCGGATCCGGATGGCCAGAGCGCAACCCCGCTGCGGCGCGGAGGAAACGGGGCTGTGGCGACTCCCGGGGGGGGCTCAGCACACTCGGCCCCCAGCCCGGAGCTCCTCAAGCCCCACGGCCCCGCTTTGCTCCGCCGCAAATCTCATTGTCTTGAGGCGGGGCTGGCTGCAGCCCCTCGGCCCGGTCCCGCGCTGCTGCCCCGCAGCTCGCTCCAGCCCCGCTAAGAGGAAATCAGAAGCATGAATATTTAACGCCCTGAGACAAGGCAGCCTCAGAGCGCATCCAAGCCCGGCCCAGCCCCGCTGCGAGCACCGGCCAGGAGCGAACAAGGTCCTTCTGTGGCGGCCAAAGCTACGCAACCCACGTGCCGGCAGCGGGCGGCCGCCGTTGGCTCGCCGGGCTCTGCCGGGGGGCAGCGGCGCCCGGCGCCGGGAGGGGGCCGCGATGCTGAGGTGCCAACGGCGCTCGCAGGCGGCGGGGATGCAGGGACAGCGATCCTTTGGGAGCAGCAGGAGGAGGATGCGCAAGGAGCAGGATACAGGTGGGCTCAGCGCGGGCGGGAGAGGAGGCTGCTGCTCATGGCTGCTGCTTCCCGGAGCCCGGCGGGCGCGGGGCTGAGCGGCCGCCGCTGCTCGGGAGGGCCGTGCTGACTCACGGGCAGGGGCTGCAGCGCAGGAGGGGCTGGCGGCGAGGGGAGGAGACCCTGCGCCTATCTGGAGCGGAAAAATCAAGGTCACAGGCGGAGCCAGCGGGAGGGAGCGAGCGGGGAGCAAACCGCGGCCCCCTGCAGCGCGGGGAGCCCCCAGCAGCGGGTGCGGGGGTCGGGGGCACCCGCTCCCCCCTTCCCAACGCACCGACGGCACCATCAATCCGTACGAGCCTCCCCTAGGGGACAAAAGCTCTCTCCTTCCTTCTCCTTCTCCCTGCTTCTACCTCACACGGCTGAAGCAGGGATTTCAACCCCTCTGACCCACCACAGACCGGGGCCTTGCTGAGCACCAGCCACAGTACCAAACCCGGGTAAATCCAGGCCAAGGGAAGGGCTCTCCATGCTCGGACCCGGCTGCCGGCACCGCTTCCCGAGCTCTGGCACCCCGCCACGGGGACAGGGAAAGGAAGCCAGGACCCAGCTGGAAATAGGCTCCAGCACGGCGCGAGGGGCCGCGGCTCACGCCGGGGGGTCCATCACCCTCCCGGTGCTGGAGCACCGCGACGCCAGCCCCACCTCAGCCGCCACTGGCGCCGGGAGCCCGCGGTGCCGTCCTCCGACGAGCTCGTCCCCGCCGGGGGCCCCCGTGCTGTGACCTTCCCGTGGCCACGGCACTAAAGAAAAGCAGGAAGCCGGGGCCAGGGAGCCAGGAAGCCGCCAGCCCCGCGAGGGGCAGCCGCAGCCCCCCGCTGCCGGGGGGAGCCACCGAGGGCCCGGCCACCGGCGGATGTGGGGCCAGGATCCCTTGGCACGGCAGCAGTGGCTCCGTGAGCACAAGCACTTCCCCAGGGAAGAGCAGAAGAGAATTACAAAGGGGATGGGGGGCGTTCCTCAGCCCCTTCCCACCAGCTCAGGACCCAGCCAGACAATGGGGCTCGGAGCAGCCATCCCTGATATCCCCAGATCCGCGCACAGCCCTCTGCTTTTCCAAGATGGAATCATTTCTGATTGTATCAGAACTTCCTGAGGCCACAAGGCCATGTCGCCTTGCACTGGTCTACACTGGGCAGTCACAAGATGTATTGCTGCTCTCAGCTCTTGGAGAGACGAGGAACTGCCACCACAGGCAAAGACATCCAAGAGCCCCTTCCAGCAGGCTCAGAGCACAGAAGGCAGAGGCCACAGAACAAGGGCCCTGCATGAAGATGCAGCAATGAGCCCCATCCAGCAGGCAGCTGCCCTTCCCCATGCCACGCACAGCACAGGCAGAGGGCCAAGGGCTACTTTTGAGTGCCTGAGGCTGGGACTTCACACGCAGCCTGAGGCAAGGAGCAGAGAGGGGACGCTCGAGGCTGTGCTGCCGGGCACTGGCCCTACATCCTCCCAGGAAACACAAAGTGGGAGCTGAGTCACAGACCTGGAACACACCAGTAGTTTGGCAAGAAGCTGCAGCGAGGAGCAGGCAGCCGTGTGCCGGCTGCTGCCGCACGTACATGCCTTGCCGGGGGCAAGAGACCCTCTTGGTCCAACAACGGAGCCATCCCCAAGCCTCCAGGGCAGGGAGGAAGCAAAAATCCACCGCTCCAATCACAAGAGCATCATATGGCACCTACATGTTCCTTGCCAGCATCTCTCTGCTGCTGAGAAGAGGGGCCAGGACATGCCAGCGGAGATGTGAGGAGGAGGCTGAGGCCCTGCCAACAAGGAGAGAGGGGAGGCAGGATCCACCACCGAAGCCACCTCACCCTCCACCGCAGTCCTTACCACATACTCCATCGCCGTGGAAGGCAGGGGAGGCCCCGGGCAGGGAACAGAAGAGCACAGCCCCTCTCGTGTGGCATCCGACCTGCGGTTCAGGGACAAACAGGGAGTTAGCCAGCCCTGCCCTGCTGGCCCTTGCACTGAGGCAAACCCTGCTCTTCCTCCTCCTTACTGACCACAGGGCTGCAGCACTGCCACCAAGGGGCAAGAGATCCAGGGATGCCTCCTGCTTCCCATCCGAGGGGGGATGGAGCTAGGATGTGCTGGGAAGGAGCATGAGGCCTGACTCTGCCCAGACCTTGCCCACAGCAGCAAATGGAATTGGGGGTTGGAGCCAACCCCCAAAACCAGCACAGAGCGGCCACACGTACACAGGGAGAGCAAACACAGCCTGGGATGAGGGGGGCAGAGCTGCCCCTTCCTGACACCCCCTTGGCTGGCACCACAAGGACACACAGAGCCCCTAACACTGCAGCCCCCTTGTCTCAGGCAAGCGGTGGAGAAGAAAGTCACGGGAAGAGGCTCCAAGGGGGGAGCCGGGAAGGGCAGGAAGCTCTGCAGGGCAAAGAAAAAACAAGGCAAGCAAAGCAGGAGCGGCTCCAGAGCCCCTGCCCTTCCCACCCCCAGTGCCCGGCCAAGGCCGAGCAGTGCAGGGCAGCAACGTGATTTACTTCCTTGCAGCAATCATGCCCTTATCTGGGGCCTGCACCGGAGCCTGGGCAGGCGCTAACATGATTACTGCGATAAGGAGGGCCCTGCTTGGCAAGGGCAGCAGCGCAGGTCAGCAACACCACACCAGACCCCTTTGGTGGTGACGAGACCGTTCCGACACCGGGGGCCAAGGCCGGCAGGGCCCAGGACACGCGTCCGCACAACCCACAGCCAGGGAGTTCCGCAGCTCAACGGGAGAAGCGGGAACAGCCTGTAACGGACACGACACGATGCGGGGCAGGAGGCAAAGACCCGCAAGGGGGAGCGTCCACCCCGGTCGGCATCACTCGGGGCTGCTCCGCGGCTTGTGCCTGCGGAGCACAAAGAGCGCTTGAGGGCACGGCTCCCTTGGAAACGGGCCGGCGCCCTGTCCCCGCTGAGGCTGTGCTGTGGGGTCCCGGGGACCCCCCCAGCCCCAGCAGCGACGCCCAAGCTGCTCCTGCACATCCCGCACAGCGCGATCCGAGCCGGAGCGCAGCGAGAGGCCCCGGGCACGCACCGCAACCGCCGCACCTGGAGCGGGCACCGGGAGCGAACCGAGACCTGGACACAACCGAGCGGCCGGCACGGGGGAGGCCCCGCGGGGCAGCGAGCGGCGAGGACCCGGCCCCACGGCCCGGCCGCTCCCCTTGGGGGCTGCGCAGGCCGCGCCAACCCCGCCGCGGTCCCTGGCGGCGGCTCCCCCCGCCCGGGCCGGCCCTCAGCGCTCACCGGGGCACCATGGGTCTCCCGCCGGCCTCCTCCGGTCCCGGCGGCGCCCTCACTGCTGCCCCCCGACCCCGCACCGCCCCGCACCGCGCCAGCGACTCACTTCCGGCCCGCACCCTCCAGCACGGCCTCACCGCGCCCCCGCCACGTGATCCGGCTCTACCAATAGCGCGCCGGGTTGGCCGTCGCGGGCGAGCGGCGCCCCGCGAGCGGCAGCCAATAGGAGCCCGCTCCGCCCCGCCCGCTGCGAGGCGCCGACCAATGAGAGCGCGGGGCGGCGGCGTTTGAAAGCGTCCGCGAGG
>WYDI02040237.1:0-29841 GCA_009867235.2 Psittacus erithacus
TTTGCTCATATTCTACTTGCTATAATTAATAAAATCATAATTGAATTATGATCCGTTGTGGTCCCAATTTATAACAATGATTAAAAAAATTGGCTTTTGTGTTTAAAAACAAACCAAAATGCATAGAAACTGATGACTGAGCCTTCAGCTAAATTATTGTAAAGAAACAGCCCAAGATTTCCTTTCAAGTCTCTTAAGCTCCTTGCAGGCACTGTGGGTTTTCTCTTCCTGTATTGTATTTGAGAAGTTGGCTGTGGAGGATGTACTAGATGATCCAGGCTTCAAACAGGTCTTTGACTTTGTCCCTTTCAGTCAGCAATCTCTGCAGTGAAGTATGACTTGGCATCAGCTTATCAGACTTACTTTCCTTTGACCTCTGGAAGATGCTATTCTGATCAAAAGAGCAGCATGTTTGGTAGTTATACCTTCTATGAGTTCCCCATGCTGGCTGTGCAGGCTCTGGAACAAATGAGTTCCACAGTGATTTTCTCAGGAATATGAAGAATAAAAAACAAACTCCAAAGCCACAAATCACACCAGTCTTCTTTAGAGGCACAGTTTGTGAGTTGGATGATTTGTCTGACATTTCACTTCTCATAGAGTGACCTTATCTTTGTGAACTCTTTCTGCCTGAAAATGAAGTGCAAAAACTGGGATCACTCCTCTACAAGTGACTGTCAGATAAATTACCATCCACCTAGCAAGCAGTTAAGAAACCTCTGATGTGTTTGCATGCACATCTAGCATCTAGGGAACTTACTTTGTACACAAAGCAGTTCTGTTCTTTTTTAGTGAAACGTTATTTGGAGTCTCTTCTGAAGGAGAACTGCTAAGAAGATGACTGGATGGTGAATCAGGTAGGGTTCCAACATTTGCACTAGTGATAATAGTTTGATCATTTTATCTGGACTATAGATTATGCTTTTTCCCTCAGCACTAGAGCCTTTGGCATGTTCAAGAGATCTTATAAATTTCTGGACTAATAGATACTTCCCTAGAAGAACCACTTTCTGAATTCGTGTCACACATTTCTGTACTGTGGTAGTGTTCTTGAGCTCATTTATTTGGATTATTTTTCTTTTTTACCTGTTTTTCATTTTTATGAATACTTGGCCAAGAGTGTGTGGGGTTTTGTGTTTGTTTGGTTTTGTTTTTTTTTTTGTCTTGTGAATCTCTGTTGATTTTTATGCATTGGCTCTTTTAAGACAAGTTTGCTCTGTTATGTTCCCAAATACATCGCTCTTTTCAAGTTAGATATCTTTTTTTTCCCCTAGAAAAAATACAGAATTCAGAAAATGATAGAAAGAACTGAATCTTCTCAAAGGTCACACTCTCACCTATTTTCTTATTATTCATATTAGAGCTTTCCTGGCTACCATTCATATCACTTTACCTTTCTGTAAGGTGTTCTGTTGTAAAGCCAGTCCAAAGTATGGTACCTTTTCCTCTGTAATGATAGTTTTCTGTGTATTTACTTTGATCCAGTCACTGGAGTAAGGTAAGGAGCAATATGTGAAAGCGTAGTAGCATCTGTGCTCCACTACCAGCAGGATAGGCAAAATGTTAAAGCTATATCAAATTCAGCTTCATTTAGTACTTTGTAGTTTATAATCTTCTCTATGGGAAAAGTTTAATAAGTGATAGTATACTAGGAAACCCTGAGGAAAGAGCAAATACCTGGCAGCTTTTTCATCTTGAAGTATAAGATAGTAAATTTTTTGGCAACTGAGGAAATTTGACGGTGTCTTTGATTCCTTAACTGGCGAATGAGCTACCACCTTACCCTGCTGAGCAGCTGGGATTGTGTTTCAGGATCTTATCTGAAGGCTTCTAGTCAGTCTGATCAGTGATCTGCTAAGGGGATTCCTTTGTGCAGGCACTGGGCATGCAGTAACCTGCCAAAGCTAGTGGATTGTATCTCAGTTAATGTTGCTGTTTAGGGCCTAATGCTCACAGAGTAACTACTGCAAATTACCACTTCATGCACCACACATTTTAGTGGATCCTTCATCAGAACATAAGTGCTTTGAAGTGATGAAAAAAAAAGATTAAACTTACTTTAAGGAAAAAACATACTTGAAGGAAAAATTTGAGAGGATTGAGAGACTCCCAGCAGTGGAAGTGATGCGCAGTGTCATGGTCTTAACTAGTGTGCCCATGGGTGTTCTTGCTGTGGTCAGTAGAGAGAAGGATAAGCATGGTTTAGGGGATATGTGGTACCTATGAGTATTCTGGTGATACAAAGATTTTTTGTAGAATCACCTATTTCTCCAGAAACTACAAAGAAGAAATACATAGATGGTTTATATATCTATGTGTACAGTGAGATGAGTTGAATCCCATCTCTGCTGTATTTACTGAGGCTTCACAGAGCCTCAAGCATCTTTTTGAACTGACAGAGCATCCCAGAGTCTAGCACATAGCAGTAAGGGTTATTCTGAATATGTTAAACACTAACTAGTGATGCTCTTATTTTTACTCTATGAAGGGTTAAAAAATTTCTAAAGATTTGATTGTAAATAGCCTGCAGGTGATATATAAAGGGCTGATTCTTCAGTCAACTCTTTTTCGTATACATAGAACCTGGCTGATTATTAACATGGTATTGTCTGAGTAGTCATATGGCTGGGTGTAATTCCTTGAATATAAAATCAAGTTTCTTTAGATGCAGCAAAGCATATAAGCCCTTGCCTAGCTTGAAGTACTCAAGTAGACACATGATGCCACAGACAGCTTTAAATACTGGTGCTTTAAGTACTTTTTAGTGGATCAGGGCCTGCCTCTGTTTACATCAGTCTCTCAGTTTGGGTGTGAGCAGCAAATGAACCAAGGACAAAAGCTTTGAGAAAAGCTTTCTGGCCAAAGAACCTGAAAATTGAATTTTGGTCTGCATAAAATTCTCAAACAGTCCAAAGGATGAAACAGATTATTACTGGTATGTTGTACAGCCATTGTATGTAAAAAGGATTATGTAATGAAAAAAAAATAAAAGCTTTCAGTTAAAAAAACCCAAACAAAAAAAAAACCAAATTGGAAACTTATTACCATATGAAACTTGTCAGTTTATATACTCCATACCAAATCTGCATGAAGCGTGATTGTCTAAAAGAGTTAAAAATACATGATCACACTAAAGAAAAAGCATTTATAATTTATATTAACATAATAAGTGCTTGTACCTGTAAGTAGTCAATTTTGCTTTTAAGTAATTTTAATTATTAGGTTAAGCTTATGTTGCAAGGAGGTTTCTGTGAAAAAAATGGATACAATATGATTATATGATATATTAGAGTTCGGGAATATTAAGTAAGTGCCATTTACTGATTAGGTTTCTTTAAGAAAGGGAGGAAGGAAAGGGGACACTTTGTTACCCAGGACATAGAGAAGGCTGAGGTACTCAATGACTTTTTTGCCTTGTTCTTAACTGGCAAGTGCTCCAGCCACACTGCCAAGTCACAGAAGATAAAGGCAGGGACTGGGATAATGAAGAACCACCCACTGCAGGAAAAAATCAGGTTTGAAACCATCTAAAGAACCTCAAGGTGCACAAGTCCATGGATCTTGATGAGATGCATGCACAGGTCCTGTGAGAGCTGGCCTGTGAGGAAGTGCCTAAGACACTACCCATCATATTTGAGAAGTGTCAGTCTTGTGAAGTTACTGCTGGCTGGAGAAGGGGTAATATCACCCCTGTTTTTAAACAGGGTGGTCAGTGTTGCCTCTGTGTCCAGCAAGATCATGGAACAGATCCTCCTGTAAATGATGGTAAGGCACATGGAAAAGGAGGCAATTGGTGACAGCTAACGTGGCTCCATTAACAGCAAATAATGCCTGACAAGGTATGTCTTGTGAATGACCATCTTTATCATTAGTGTTCTGATTTGTAGTCTCTCTCATTTCATAGATTTACTCTGGATATATTAGCTCTGGTATCACTATTTGAGCCAATAATAAAACGAAAGGAGCAAACACAGCAGTGAGGATTTTAAATGAGAAAGAAAGAAGACTTCATTACAGATAATGTAATAGGAGTCCCACTGAAGTCAATAGGCATTTGCGCATGGACTAACTCTACTGGAACAGGGCTCTAAATAACCCTATTATAATTTATTTGGCTAAAAAGTCAAATGAGCGCCTGTAAACTGCTGTTCTGAAACAGTGAAGGCATTTTTTTCCAATGAAAATATAGAATACCATTGGTTTGGTATTCCATAGCTTATTCAAGAAAAGATTTAAAGTAAATTTTAATGGAGACTGGGAAGGATTTTCATATTTTGGCTTACAAATCCCTGTAATTGCTGGATTCTTCAGAAACAGTTTGTTAACATCTTTTTCTTACTCTTATCTATGGAAGAGTTGGAATAATATACACAAATATCTATGAAGTGTCAGGAAAAAGCCAATATACTTGACTTCTGCAGTATGAATGTATTGAATAGAGCAGGTCAAGCCATCTATTGTATATAACTGCTTTGGGGTTTAATCAGTTTTTCTATCCGTAAATTATCCATGACCTGCTAATGATTTTTTTATATGAATGTGTGTGTTTTATGTAGTTCATCAAATGCTCTCACAATCACATTAAGCTTGTAGAATTTTGCAAGTCCTCCTCTGAGTATAATTTTCAGAATGAGATATTCGTGTTGGTTACCTGTCCCACAAAGAGTTTCTATCCTGTTTTTTTTTGACCTAATGTCGTCTGTAAACAAGACCACCAGAATAAATGGATCTTTATAAAGAGGGTACTAGTTAAGAAGGAGAGCAAATGTAGTGAATCTTAAAGCCTTTGCAATCTGTTTTTGTACTTCTGTACTGCAGGGGTAACATACATAGCACGGTCTGCGCAAGGAATTTAAGCTCGCTTTTGAGCAAGAAGGCATCAGCTAGTAGGTTTATGTGACGCCTTCTCAATACCTGGACACTATAAGAAACAGCTGCTTTGGAATCTTTCCTCTCTGAGCATAGTAAAGCTCCTTGTGAAGCAAAATGGGCAGTCAGATTTTACAAAGATATTCTGTATTCAGTATTGCCATTTCCATAATCTTTTTGATAGGACTTCTTTTGCCTAAATATAGAAATCAAATATATAAGAGTTTCAAAAGACTTGAGCTGTCTCTCTTTTTTAAGGTTTCGGTGTGCATGTAGTCATATTTCAAAATATTTTTGTCACATCTGCAAAACTTTTTTTACTGAGCTTCTTAAGGAAATGGTGGTTTAAGACCTCTCTGTGCATCACTCTCTCCAATAACTTTTGAAGCTAGCCAGCCAATTTCTATCAGATGGGAAAGAAAGGTTGATGTTTCAACATTCTTAACTTCTTCCTGCCCCCACTCTGAATTAGTAAGTGGAATACAAAGAGAAAAAAAGTTACAATCTCCAGGGGAAAAAAGCCTGGTAGCACTGACATGTTATACATCCTGTGCAGCAGCAGCTAGCTTGCTGTCTTATGCGTCATTTTGTGTGTGTTTATTGTAAGAGTCAGGATTTATTGTGGTATTCTGAGAAGGCCCTGAAGGCATTGAGCTGTATCAGACTAGTCTTCATTAGTTACACAGTTGATAGAGGTTTTGTTTGCTTTGTTTTGTTTTTAAATGAAAGTCAAAATTCTCAAGTGTCCATTTGAATACAGGAAGAAAGAAAAACCTCATGCTGTTGCATGTTTCATGATAAAGCTAATTTCTGCTAACATCACTACTCTCCCAGTTGTGATTTCAAGTATGGTGGATGAAATAAATATGTTGGCTAATAGAATATGACTCCAGAGGCCGCACAAACATTGGATACCTTGTAGACAGTGCTCAGAAGTCTGGATGTATTCTCCCTGCTAATGCTTATCCTTTACTACTCAGTTCCTCACATGGTGCTTTAATATGGGATATTTCCAGGGGACATTGGTACCTCCTTGTACTACTAGAAGAGCATTAATGAGGTTAGGAATATGACTTCTCATTTCTATTCAAGAAAGGACAAAAAAAGATAGCAACTAACCTTTGTATTTATTCACATAGAACAAAATGTCACTTTAAGCAGATTTGTTTGAAGTAATCCATTTAAGACTGGATAGCCATCATTTGAAAAATATGAGCCTTCTGCAAAGGAAGAGAGCAGTGGGGAGTGAAGGCCACAGGCTGAAATTCAGTTTATGTGCTTGTGAAATACAATCACTTTTGCCTTCTCTGTCCTTACCTTTCTGTTTGGATTCTGCTGGTTTAAATTTGTATGAAAGTGTCAATCCAATCTTCACTTTTCGGAAGTGTGGTTTATTCCCAAATGCCAACACATTTCTGCAGCAGCAGTTTCTTACTTTTTAAGTAGAAGGGCAAGAATAAAGTCTTGTACAGTACACTGCACACAGATTCTTCCATGCAACGGCAGCTAATACATTTTCTGCTTAGAAAGATAATATATTAGATAAGGAAAAGTTACAAAAAAATTAGACAACTTTTTAAAAAACATTAAAAAAATTATAATGGCTTTTACAACTAGGTGATAGGTGAGGAATATGGAGAAATGCTAACTACTCAGAAATATCTTGGGGAACAGAAGCAGTGATAGCAGGGTTTTGTAGGAGTTTTATTTCTAAAAGGTTAATTTTCAGGACCAAAGTCTATTACAGAAGTGATATTTAAAATCATTACTGTTGGTTTACATTTAAGTGATGGCACATCTTCAAATCCTTCTCTGATGCAGGCATTAGGAAAAGGAATATTAGATGATAATAACAACACCTTCTTTAATGATTTAATAACTACAAAGAGTAATGAGGAACAGTTGTTGTATTTGTGAGTTTGGCTTTTAAAAGATAGTGAAGTAGTTTTACTAGGGTAAGAATGTATGGCATTTAGCGATATCCTACCTGTGTCATAAAATAAAGGTAAGCAGACCGGTTTTGTTCTATTAAAATAGGGAAGTCAAACAAAATACAAGTGTAAGGGATTCTTTCCTCACTGCATTGGAGAATAAGCCATAATTCTCTCACATCCTTGAGGTATGTCACATTGTAAAGCAAGTATATTCATATGATGCCAGGATAGTTAATCTTGGATCCCAGGATCTAGAGGAGATCAAAGGAAGATGATCTTTATTTGAATGATGGGAAGCTACGTTTTCCCAAGCATTTATAGAATTAGAAGTTTTATATTGTACTTAGACATCATACTCTGAGGGAAAGGGTAGTAAACTCAAACAGCCTTCTGAGTTCAATCATTTTGTTGGGCAATCTTTCAATGTTTGGTTAGTTTGTCACATACTGACTTAGAGAATGCTGCTGTATTAAATGAAATAACATTATTCCGCTGGTTCTCTTGACCACCTGGGATTAACAAATCCATGTCCTTTTCAGATGAACATACCTGCTTCAAAGCAATGCAGCAATCCTTAACAGCCCCCTTTCTCACTTTCAATTGCTCTGCTAAACCATCTTTCTCATACTTATTCATGTATTATCTCTCTTACAGTCATATATTCTTGACAACATGATTGCTTGCAGTGACTGCTTCCACTGTGGGTAGTTCTGATAAAGAATATAAATATCTGCAAGGTACATACTGCAAACAGATCCTTGGGTAACTGATCTGTGATCCTTTGCATAGTGTGTGGGCAAGTTAAATTGCTCAAAAGTAATTTGAAATCACACAATGAGAACAGCAAACTGCTTAACTAATAAGTGAGATATTACAAATAAATTGTGTGCCTGAAATTCCACCCTCTTACTCCATGCTCAGACCTGTGAGCAGGCATCTCCATTTGCACCACCTCCACTCTAAAGAAATATTTCCTAATGGTAGGTGCTTCTAAGCAGCCTCTCGAAGAAGTGAGCTCGTGCCTGTTTCTAAAGCAGAGCTGGGTGGGAGTGATAGCTGTAGAGCTGCTGCTTTACTTCATGTGTATTCTCTTTAGCCCCAGGAACCTGATGTGAATCATGCAGTATTCAGAGTGGGGCTGCAATCTCAACAGCAGTCTGAATTTTGTCCTTGAAGTTGAACCACTATGTAGAAAAGGATTCAATAGTCACAAGAAAGGAGATAGGCCAAGTAAGATCATGAATCACATAGTTTAAGCATTCCTGCAGAAAGAGCAGTATTAGCATCTACTCTCTGCAGCAGCATTTGTGCAATTTACATTCAATGGTCAATGGCTACAAGACAACCCAGGGAAGAGGACCTGAGTTATTAAATGAAAGCTTACTGAATGCTGTCTTCACCATTTCTTTGCATTTTTGGACAAAGGGGGACTGTTTTGTATCACATGACATTAGCATTTTACTGTAGGCATTTAATTTAGCCAGCAGAATTATCTTAGCAAGGCTTCTGTGTTGTTAGCAGAGAGACAGTCCTCCTGAATACAATTTAGAGCCTGTTTGCTTTCTGCTTTAAATTGCCATTTTCATTGCCTGCTAAGGAAGCACTGCCACTTATTTTTTTTTTTTTTGTTTCCCATATTAGGTACCTACAGACCCTCACACAAATATCCAACTGGTGTGTTTTAACTGTACAGTGAAGGGCTGTATTGGATTGTATTGCTTGCATACTGGTTTGCCTTAAAAGTGTCAATGCCTTCTAAGTGAGGCAGTTCTGGGCATAGAAAGCATCTGTCAGAT
Organism: Psittacus erithacus; assembly: GCA_009867235.2. Classification (NCBI taxonomy): domain Eukaryota; kingdom Metazoa; phylum Chordata; class Aves; order Psittaciformes; family Psittacidae; genus Psittacus; species Psittacus erithacus. The sequence continues at coordinate 8,600 of WYDI02040237.1, forward strand.
TAAGAAGCAGTAGTAATAACTTGCAAAAGAACATAGCTGGGAAATCCAACATGGAATATACCCCTGCTCAAGGTACCTTCAAGTTAGGAAGGCGCTGAATTAGGGGTTTCAGGACTGTAGTTTTGGATTTGGTATTTCTACCTTAATCCTGCAGTGGGAGCCCTAGGTTGCTTGAGATGACTTTGTGTGCTCTGATATTTTAAGTTGGCAATCTAAATTTTAATGCTAGGATGATTGGACTCAAGTTATCCAAAACCAGTATCCTTTTATTTCCTTCCCTTCCCTGTTGTTTCATTGCTGCTGTTACAGATGTACGTTATAGTGGGATAGATCCTTCAGTTCTTGATCATGCCTTGGGAAGTTAAGAGGTGAAGCTGCTGAGTTCTTTGTGCAGTGCTGTTTGCTTTAAAATATTTTATCTTCTGCATGTGAAGCAAGCCAGACTGTCAAATAAGGAAAGGAGAGGGAAAGAAAAAGACGTTAATTTGAGCCTTGCTAAGAAACTCAGATAAATGAGTGTGTCACTAGAAAAGGACAAAATTAATAGGGAAAGACATTGGATTTTCAAGGTTCTCAGAGGGCATTAAAACAGTAGAAGTGAAAAATAATAAAATGATAAGCAGTGCTTGACAATGTCTTTAAAATATTAATTGGGTGCTAAACATGAATGGCACATGCACAATACTTCTCAATAGCAGTAACCTGAAACGACCACCTCCTGTCTCTGCCAGCCTTTAGAGTGCTCTTCCCCTTTGCAGCTCCTTTCCTTTGATACACTTCGACAGCAAAATCAATGCCTGTGGCTGCTTGCAGGGTGGCTTGGTAGCTGTAGACCCCCTATCAGTCTGTGATCTATTTTTTAAGAAATGGCATTTGTTCCTCTGAATGGCATCCTGCTGGTGTTTGCTCAAACCTCTTGGCTGGCTGCTGGTTATTCTGTAAGTCTAGAGCTCTTCTGTTGGTTTGGTGGGGACTCAGGTTGATAACGACTGTGCTTTTACTCCTTTTTCATTCGCTGGAAGCTCTTAGGGTCATACTTGTTCAAACGGAGCAATGGAGTTTGATTGTAATGTCACTTAGCAGGTTATACCCACATGGCATTGAATTCATATTTCAAAAAGGTCAAGAGATTGGGTTCACAGGCTGTATGCTAATGGATCTGGTAACTGCCTCCACTGCTGGCTTCTTCAAGCTGAATGCTCCATCACACGCCTTCTGCTCAGATGTGTAGAGTGGTGACAGACCCACTCAGGAAAAACAAATAGCTGCTTCCTTCCAGATGGTATTCTAACACAGGATAAATTGTGTTCAAAGTAGAGTTTCAAGACTCAAGGGCAAAGAGTGTAAGCGCAGCAAAACATCAATTGTTTCTCTGTGCGCCCTGTCCCAATTCTTTGGGACAACAGGAGGGAATATTTCAGATCCAGAAGTTAGAAAGTGGGAATTTTATTTGTTGAAGGCACACTGTAATTGAAAAGGCAATTTTAAAATAATGCTTTGGGTTAAAACTGAAAATTGGGCTTAATACACTTTGTACTGCGTGTGTTTTAAATCATCCCTCATGCAAGACCTGAAGACTTGTGTCTTGTAGGGACAATTTGCATCTTTTTAATTGTATTTTCAGTTAATTTTTAAAGGCTAAATACAGGAAAATAATTTTAATTGAGTATACACCTTAAAACAAGAGATTTAGTTGTTGTGTTTTAGGTTTTTTTGTTTTGTTTTGTTTTGTTTGTTTGTTTTTTTTTTGTTGTTGTATTACTAGGTATTCAGGAAAAAATAGATTATTTTAATTTGCAAAAGCTGCAGAACTCAACAGACGTTAATGGAAAGATGTTTCCCCTAAAATAGTATTTTTCCCATTAAAAAATAATTACATTATATTTATATTGCTCTCGCTGAAGGTTGTTTACGTGTGCAGTTAGTCCACTCAAATTGTGTAAATTTGTCTGGCAGTGTAGTCTGGTCAGAGACAGGATTAATGAAAAATAAGAGAAATTATCATGCTATCAGCCAGTGTGAAAACCATTTGTTTACTTCTGGACTACTTAGAAACATGCTAGCAAAGTATTATGTTACTCATAAAGCTACATTGTTTATTTTGTACTCACACATGTCTAAGGATGGAGAACTTCCACAGACGTTGATGTGGAATGAAAATAAGAGGGCTGTTATGACGGGCAAGGCACGACAGAACAGGAGGATGAACTTTATAGGTGTCGAAGTAGTAGTACTGCTGTTATAGTTTTAAGATAAATTGAGCTATAGAGCAGGCAAACAGCTAAATGTAGTGAACATATCACTATCTGTGTTGAGTCATCCCCACTTACCTCAGCTCTTTAGTTGTTCGTTAAGTGCAAAAATATTTCCTGATGGCAAATATTAGCATGGGTGTGAGTACCACTGCGCCTGGGCTTGGTCTGTCCCTTGCCAGCTTGCAGTGCCACAGGTTAGCCCAAAATAAACTGCAGCTCCTTTCCTGTCCTTCCTGTAAGAGCCTGAAATTATTTCTGTATGTAGACCAAACAAAGAGCAATTAGCTTTGGACTGCTGTTGAACACTTACTAAAGCAACTTAACTTATAAATACTGCCACCCCCAACCTCCCTCACCCCCCACAAACTTCTGCTGCTCCTATTAAAACTTTGGATTCTGTCTCCATTTAGTGAGACAAGCACAAATTTTTCACCAATAATGTATTTAATAAAAAAGGGTGTTTGACACTGGATTCTTATTTTCCGTAGAGAAGCGTGCCTACAAGCAGAGGATTAGTCATTTAAGCTTTCCGACTGCAATTTAAATTGCAAATGTAAACTATCAGAAGGAAACACCTGTAAGTATTAAATCATGCAAGTGCTGATTTTCAAACAAATCAATAATTTGTAACAGGATAATGAATTTGTACCATCCAATCAAAACAAAGAAAGACTATCTTCTTATTATCATAAAAGCAATAAAAATACTTGCACAGCATTCTTTATCTAATTTGTCTTTCATTCTGCACCATAAAGATAACAAAGTGTGGTATTCTCTAAGAATGTATCGTTTTATTCTGTATGTTCTCCATCACTATATTCTGAAGTATATTGTTTTTTAATTTGCTGATGGAAACCATCAATTAGAATTAGCTTGAGTGCTGTGGGAGGATAACAACAATAGATGTGAAGGCAACAGAATGGTATCTAGCATAAGCTAATGATGCATTTATTGTGCATGTCATTAACTTGGTGCAGGGCTTATTCTGTGAGCAAATAACTTGTATCAAAGCAAATAACAGTTGTATCAAAAGCTGGGAGTGTAGGAGGATTTGGTTAGGGAACCATCTAATTATAGTCACTCATATTAGAATGAAGGACTCTGCTTCTTTGATAAAAATCTGATTAAAAGAAACAATATTTTTCCAAATGTCAACATTTTATGTACAGTTACAGCCTATGCAAAAATATTCTGACACTCGTGTCATTTACTGAGTCTGTCTAAGTCTCATAAAACTTTTTGTGGAAAAAAGCACAAAAAAGCTTAGACAAAGAGGAACTGCCTTATGCATTCTATAACTTTTTAAAATACTTTCCATTCTGGAATTTCATAAGCCTATATATTGTGCATTTGTCACCATTTGCAATTGAGAAAAAAAATATCTTCCTCATTATGCATCCGAACGTTCTAATGAAATTTACTGTGCTAAGGTTTTGATTATTCTGATTTTCTACTTCTTAAATCAAGACAGTTATCATAAAAGCAGCGATACCTTCAGCTAGCTAGTAGAAATTGTCATCAGGATAAAGAAGAAGCCGGACTTCAAGCTACTATCACTGTAGTAGTTTAACAGTGATAGTTTCATTTGTGCCAGTATATCACGGGCACTAGTGAAAATTTGTCACTTATTGAAGTCTGAAAAAAGTATCTACATGCCCAAGTCAGTGTCTGCTCAGAGGTTTTTCCCTTGTGGACACGCAGACAAATCCTAGACACTTTTAACTGCATAGGACAGGGAGGGGATTTGGATTCTCCCACAAGAATGGGTGCAGATACATTTATTTTCATGTAAAAATGCATTTAATATACATATAATACCTAGATAGGTATATTAGTTATTCTATGTTTATACATTAAAAAGCCTTAAATATTAAGACTTTTGAAATTTGAATTTTCTTATTTTCTTTCAGTGCAGGAATCCAGAAAAGGACAAGGAAATTGATTCTCTTGTTTGGGTTTTTTTGCACAGAAATGGCCTTATCACCAATGGAAAAGGTATTAACTAGCCAGTCTCTGTGAGTCACTAATACTGTTCCATTCTGATGTACATTCACTAATGTATTGTGATGTTTCTTAAGCTCATGAAGCAGGCAGAATTTTTGAAGATTTACCATCCAGTTGCAAAAATTAAAAAAAAAAAAAAAAAAAGTTGTGTAATTAAGTCAGCCAGAATGAATTTGAACAGTCAGATTGATGTAGAGCCCTTCCTGCCATCCACTGTACAGTAGGTATGTAATTTCTAATTAATATTTAAAACACAGTTCACTTGTACTTTATATTTAACTTATAGCTTTAAGCAAAGTGTGTAATCTAACAGTAACGTGAATGATTTCTCCATTAAAGGATCTGCTGCCTTAAAATTATGGAAAACAGGAAACACAAGCACAAAGGTTGCTTTGTTCTCTTTTTTAATAAAAATAAGTATTTTAATCTCACACTCTTTTCACTTTTAACTTCATGAAATTTCTATGTGAGACAAAGGCAGCAGAGTAATTGGGGCAGTAATAGTCTTTAAATTGAAACTTGTGAAACAGAAAGGCTGAAATCTGTAAGCATTCCATGCAGGCTGACAACTTCTGAGTGTTGCCTTTAAAATCCAACTGTTATGCCAGAACTCTGACTCAGTGATGAAGAAAATGATCTCCTCACGGTTGAGAGTATTTAATCAGGACTGTAAAATTTGGGTCTGGCTTACCCCAAAATAGTCTACATTTTGTAAAGCCAGCTAACAAATTCCTTAATTAGAATTAGATTTATTTACTCATTCATTTTGAGTATTGAATTGGAACTAATAATAAAACATTAAAAAAAAAAAATCCCCAAGGCCTCTCCACATATAAACACAATGTAATTATTTTAATAAAAGCAACAGAACTGAACCAATTTGGCAATGCATGCTATATTTATCCCTCTTGTCCAAAGGAAAAGAAAAAGTACTTCAGAAATATCCCTCCTGGCCATTTAGAAGGAACAAAATACAGGTTTGTATCAGTTAAAAAATTAAATCTGAGCATGCATTGTTTCCCCCTTTTATCAAGACACATTTTAGCAGCACTGACTCTGTGATTGGAGTATGAAGGATCTTGAAGCACTGTGTGAATTCTTATTATGTCTTGAAGTACTTCTGAGCTTACAGTTTTATTGCACAAACCATCTACTGTATAGATCTGAATGAAGAGGTTTGCTCTGATTTGATTTCTTGGTGGTGGGAAGGGATATGCTATTTTGTGATTTTGTGCTGAGTAAGCCCTAATAGCGGATGAACAATAAGGCTCCTTAAAAACAAGTGGGGTGGGGAGAGCTTGTAAGCATTTTTTTTACTTTACCCTTGTTGTGGCTTCTCTGAAATTATTGTCTGTCTTGCTGCTTTAGATCTTCTTGCCAGTTTAGATCTTCTTGATCTAGGGATTCATCCAATCAGTCATATGGCTAGCCTTTTAGAAAGAGCATTAAGAGTTCTTAATGACCCATATATAGGGTCCTCTGTAAATTGTAGGAGATAGTCTTGAGAAGGAACTGTAAAAATGTAGGAACAAAAATTTTAATATGATCCAACCTTGCAAATTGCTTTTAGGTTTTTGTTGGGGTTTTTTTGAAGTTTTTTTTTAGGAAGTCTAATTAGGGGAGGAAAAATCCCCAACCTGTAAATGTCAAGTTTTAAACTTTTAAAAACTGAAATATGAAAGGAAGTCTGTTTTGATAGTGGGCTGTGTAAAAGAAAGAGAATAAATAATGAGCTGTGCTTGAAGTGGCAGACTGGATTCAGTGTCTTTCATGGAATGACAGGCAGTGCTGACTTATTATTTATTGACAGAGGAGGCCAGTGACCATTAGTGACACCTTTTCACAAACCGAAACAACCTTGATTTAATCATTAATAAAGCAGTGATAAATTTCTACCAATGCAAGATAATAACTTTTGTTTTCAGCTTGGACACATGCTAATTTGAGCAAATGGCTACATGTTGAAAGAAAGACTGGAGGGGAGGTGGAAGCAACAAAAATATGAGAAAACTAATCATCACCATCAGCGAATAGGTACTCCAAAGGCAGTGGGAAAAGATCCCAAGCCCGTACCAGCAGGTTCCTGTCATAGAAGACTGATACAATTTATTCCCTCTTGAGACTTGAGAAATGTAATCACACATGGAAATCTCCTTTGCACAGGCAAGTCACACTGGTGTGAAGGAAGAATTAAATAGAACAGAGAGAATATGAATTTTCCTGGTCAGGTTGTGTGAATGTGACTTTTCAGATGTCATTGACAAAGTGTTTCACCTGGGATGAAGAGTTCATAGAAGTTTCTGTGATATTTGGTTTAAAATCAGGCTTCCTGCTTAACGGGAATTTATTTTCCTTGTTTGTTTCTGTCTGGTTATTTAGGCTAGACGCTGTTGAAAAAGAACTGTCGCGCAGTGCGCGGATCGCACACATCCAGGCACCAGGGCGTGTTTTTGAGTGCCACCTGCTGGCTTTTTGTCTTTTAGCCGTTCATAGGCGCAGACGTTTTTCTGAAGGTGGATGTTCTGCTATGCTGGGTGCCAGCTCCTGAATGTAGCCTTAGAGAATATGCTTCTGACGCCTGTCAGCTGTCTTAGGGAGACACAGACTGAAAGACAACAACTACATTTGCTTTCCAAGACTTTCCTGGTATCCATGTTTCACTGAATAAAATTCTGGGTACTTCTGCTCATCTGCTCGTCTTTGCTCTTCTGTTCAATGGGGAATAAAAGGAACAAAAAAAACCCCAAAAAACAAACATACAAAAAAACAACCAACCAAAAAAAAAAAAAAAAGAAAAAAGAAAAAAGAAATATCATGACAAATATACAGTGGGGTTCATTATCCTGAATAGGAACACTGAAAGCGTGCTATCTGCATTGATGTGCGAGAGAGCTTTTGTGAACTTGATCTGCTCAGTGTCTGAGTGTCGCTAAGTAAAAATGCAGTAGAAGTCATGCCCCTGTTACTGCTTTTCTAAAGGACTTTGCTTTCAGGATCCTGCTCACCATTTACGTATGTGCTCCGTTCAAAAGAGGGGAGAATGGCACACCATAAAAACACATTTTGCGGAAATCTAGGTATGTGATAACTATTTGGCTGTAACTGCAGTTGGAACACCACAATTGGGATGTTGATAAAACAGAGATTATCCTTTGCGGTGGTCTATTCTGAATAGACACTGTCTTCTACTGTGGGTGGGAAGTGCCATGATGGAAAGTATTTGTTTATTCTCCTGATTCCCATAGAGAGCAGGCAGGAATAAAGTGACTAGTAACTGAAATCTGTGTAACTCCCGCTGGATTTCTATTTACAAACTGCCAGAAGACAAGCTGTCTCTCCCAGTGGCATTCTCTGAGGAGGCCTCTGTGTTGTCTGTGACATTCATTACACACGTGCCTGCACAGCACCTGTCAGTCACTCTCACCCAGAGAGACACTCATCACTTCCTGAGACATTCCATGAGCTAGATGAACAAATTTAAAAACACAAAATGCTGGAATTGAGTGAGACATGTATATCTGAGCAGGCACTGCTAATGTAGGCAAGCATATAGTATGATCTAGACTACTTGTTCTGTGATTTTGTATTTTTGCAGTCCTTATTCAGATGTCTCTGTTCTGAAATAGTTTGAGAGGTACATTCTTTGTTTTTGAGTGCTGAGAATGGAAAGTGGGGTGTGGGGCTTTTTTTTTTTTTTTTTTTCCTCTTTTCTCTTTTTTTGTCTGATCTTTATTGTTCTGGTTTGGTAACTAGAAACTTCAGGGTTTTCCCATTGCACTTGGGCCTGTGATCAGCCTCAATGCATCCCATCCCATCTGAGTCCTATGCTAGTTTTGACTTAAATTTTATCGAACTAGGGGTGTCTTGCGTGAAATGTTTCCGGGTCAGTTCATTGGCATTTTTTGATGAAATTTTCCAACAGTTAAAAACAAGTCTGGCTTACAGGGAGAGAGAAAGCAGCTATAATATATAATGAAACAAATGGAAAAAAAAAAAAAAGAAAAAGAAATTCACAGCAATGAATAAATGAATATAAATGAGAAGTTAGGAATTGAAGATACTTGTAAAAGAAGCAGAAGGACACAAGGAGGAAACTATGGCCATTGGAATTAAGGACTTGAAAAAAATTTTTAAGGAGGAAAAAATCCCAGTGATGGTGTTAGCTTGTGGAAAAGGCTGAAATCATGTGTAATATTGCAGGAAAAACAAAGGTAGTCAATCAACATTACTGCTATGTACTTAACCACTTTTCTCAATTCTGTGCTAACCTGTCCTCCTTTTTAGTGAAAGTAACTAGTTTCCTAGCTCAGTGGTATTCAGTGATGTCATCTGGGTGGATGTAGGAAGCACAGAAGAGAGTGCTGCCAGGGCAATTGTTGATTAAGCCGAAGTAGATAGGAGTTAGCAGCAGCAGAGGAGTTGTAAGGTGGTAAATAATTAGAGATGAGGAAATAAATTGCTCAGATAAAGGTTTTGGATTGACATGGATTCATTTTAAGCAGACTGTTGTCCTTAAGTGCCAAATTGCTGCTGTCCTTTCAAATCCTTAGAGATCCTTAGCAGTCTTCACCCTGGGAAGCAAACTCCTTTGCCTATTCTGGGTTCTCAGAGTTTGATATCATCCCCTTTCAACCTTTGCTATTCCCTGAGTAGGAGTCCCGTCTACTGCTCCCTTGTTGTCTCACTTGCTGCCTTTCCCAAGTGGGGCTTGTTGTAGGCTTCTGTGTAAAAGTCAAAGTTAGTGGTGATCCAGAATGCTCTTCCTGTTTCTCAGTAGGAGAGAAACAGGGTGGTAGCCATATGATGATGCTGAAGCGGAAATACCTTGTTTCAGCAATTATATGAGGATGAAAAAGGCTGCTAACCTTGGACCTTTTAAAATCAGCATTTCTTTATAGTAGGTGTCCAAATGTTATAGAAAAACTGTCTGAGGAGTTCAGTGGACCATTGCCATTGCTTTTCAATAAAACTGGAGCTGGAAAATTCCAGAAGATAAGAAGAAATCTATTGTTGAGCCAATATTTTGAAAGGGCGAAAGAGGTTACAATGGTAATTATAGGCTTGTCAGACTGACGTCCATCTTAGGCAAAATAATGGCATGGCTGATAGAGGACTCAATTATAAAAATGAAATAAGGGTAATAATAATTGTTAGATTTGTGGAACACAGATATTGTAAAGCTGATATGACACTCTTTTGAGGAGATTATAGCTTGGGTTGATAGATACAAGAGAGCTATTGATGTTGGAAGGCTTTTTATGGCAAAGGGGGACTTGGGAGGGTAAAGAATTTTGATTAAGCAGCTGGGACAGTGCAAAGTCATCCCAGTACATGCCACATGAATGGAAAGTGGCTAAATGAGTGATGAGTAATCATCAAGAGGGCACAGGTCTCATGGTCTTGATCAGGGATGGCCGCAGGGTGTTGTCAGTGGTCTGGAATAAACATCATTGTTACTGACACAATGTATGGATGATGCAAAGACTGAGAGATCTGAACATAAAGAGTTTAGGTCACTGATACTGAAAGCCTAATATTGTTTGTAAACAGGATGTAAGAAAAGCACATTTGGATAGGGAACAAAGACATGGGGAATGCTTATAGCACAACAGACTTCACAAAGTAAAATGATTGGCTTCTAACATACAGTTGGTAATGAGACTTGTATAGTCTTTGAGCTTAAACAGGAGCACTGAGTGGGAGTAGAGCTTCTATTTTTATCTCTGTGTTTGTAGGTTCCATTATATTTGGAATACTAATAATTGTAAGTGACCACAAAGTTTTCCTTTCCTCTTACAATCTGGTGTTAGTATTAAACATGGATATTCTTGTTTCTATTCTAGTGATGAGTCAAGTTTTAATGTTTAAATGTGCCACTTAGTCGATAGTTGGAACAAGTCTCAGGACTACCATAAGAGACACTTGCTCTGACTCCTTTCACCTGAGCAGGATTTGTCACTGTATCTTAGCTTCAGTCTGCACAGAGAAGAATTTGTTGGGTTGGTTTTTGGTTTGTTTGGGTTTTGGGGGGTTTTGTTTGTTTGTTTGATTTTTGTTTGTTGTTTTTTTGTTTGCTTTTGTTTTGTTTGGGGGTTTTATTTGTTGTTTTTTTTTTTTTCTTAGTCCACCTTGAACACAGAGAATTCTATATTTGTGTGAGGCAAAGTCAGAATGCCTTTTCATTTCCACATTCTCAAAAGTGTTTTAAGGGTATTCTGCAGTCATCAACCAGATGTAGGTAGGTCTACAGTTCCACCAGTCTTCGTGGTAATTCTGTCAAGTAGCATCAAGTTCCTCTTCATAATTTACAAATACTCTTTCTATAAATTTGAAATAATATATTAAAAAAGATCTACTAGTAGTTCCTCTATGGAATTAATATACTGGGTAATTTTAGACATTCCATTTGATTTTTTCTCCCTCATCTAAAAACTTTCCTGCTTTGTAAAATGTGTTGAGTTCTCCCAATGAGAAGATGATCTCTGGCAATATTGAAACCAGAAATATTTTACGTGATGCTGTAGTATCAGTCTTAAAAGAATTTGCATTGTAGATAACCTTCAAATACATTTTTCTTTGTAATAATAATGTTTTTTCTATATTATTTGGAATTAGGATTCTGGGAGTATAGGGCTTGTAAGTGAGAGCTTCTGGAGTTTAAAGCCCCAACGAATACATCAGACGCCTTTGGAGAACTGTAATAGAATTCTGAGTATTTTGTCTGCACGATTGCTGATCTTTTTGATCAGTTCAATGTTTTTGTTGTTGGGTACCACTCCACAGCAAGACTCCAGTCCTTCTCAGTGAAGCTGAATTCTGCTCCTTATTTTTATCAGCTAAGATAATTAGATATAAAATTAATAAAACTAATAGTATCTTACTGGACCTTAATTATTTATCTATTTTTTCAAATATTTAATGAATATACTGGGTGTCTGTATTACATTTGTCTATCAAGGGCTGTAAGGGATATAGTCAAGCATTATGAATTCCAATTTGTATATGACTGTTCTGGTATTTTCTCATTTTATCAGTTTTGTTCATTCTGCACTTATTATCTATGACTATCTGAAAATGTCTCTCCCTGTAATGAAAAATTGTTTATTTCCTATTTTGTTTATTGTTTGGCAGTTCAATTTAGAGATACTACACTGTAGATTGCCACATCTCTTTCTTTTCTCTTCCACTCATTAGCAGGGAGTCTTTTATCTCTTCTTTCTCTGCTTTTCTTAATAATTACAATATCTCACTTTCCCAGTGGGGCTCAGTCTAAGATTGAGTAGAAAATTAGGCTCACATCAGGCAGGCTGAGCTTATAATAACACTGAAGAAGTAATATAACATAAAAAATGAGATATTTCTGCTCTACATATGGTTTTAATTATTGTAGCTTCTAAAATCTAATTCAAAAAAATACACTAATGAATTGAGGTGGAGTGGAAAAATCTGCTTTATCTTTTAAAACAGAAACATTCCAGTCCAAACATGTTTTAAATTATCTGCTATGTTTAAAAGTATAATAGGAACTGTTTATTGAATGAGTCCATGAAACCCCTTATTAATGTGGCTCTTTTTAATTTCTAATGTATCTTTGTATTTGTATTTAGACTCAGAAATATTTTTAATATTATAGTTATTTGGACACTAAACTCATCACCAATTTTTTTTTTCTTGTTATTTTTATTGTCTTGGATTTACTGGTTTAGTGAATACAATTATAAAATCTAAAATCTCATATTAAATGTTTTCTCGGAAGTATAATCAAATGTACTGTCTTCAGATGTTTGTATTATCATTTAGTTTCTAGAATACCATCTCAGTTTGCCACCAGATTTAATGTAACTTTGGAATTAAAACGTATCTTTAACCAAATATCAATTTAATTAACTCATATTATACTGTTGAAGTATTTGCATAGATTTGTCTTGTAATTGAGTATGGTCAAAATATGAAACAAAATAATATTTAAGTAATTATGAAGATAATTAAACATATTGGGTTATTTTATTTTAGATTAGTTTTATAGGTTTCTGCAAAATAATATACACTTCAGATTCTGCAAGATTTATTCTTTTTTCTACAGCAGTCTTTGGCAGTAAACTGTGAAATACAGGATGATTAACAAGACTTTACAGACAGTTCAGTTCAGTCAGGCAGTTCAGCCTAGAGAGATGAGCACACTCTTGCAGAGCACTGGTCCTAAGCCTCCAGCTGGGAACTGTGATGCTACTTAGGACAAAGCTGATCTGTACACCCATGTTAGAGCAGCAGGACTAGAGGCATACACACAGTTAACTGGCAAACACTGAGGATTGGTCAGGTTCAAATTTACCTAAGGTCAGTTAAAAATATCCTTTTTTTAATTCAGTCCTTTGGTCAGTTCCAGTGATGTTAGAATTCCTTTGTACCCTACAAGCAATCTAAAACATGCTCTTGAGGAGTTACTTTTCTTCATACTGGTTGAGGATTTTGCCAGTGTATGATTGTGCTTGCATACATAGGGGTTTTTTTCTAGTCTATTTTTCTTCTCAAAACCTCTACATGGCAAGCAAACAGTATTTTCTACATTTTAGGGAGGCACTAGAAGTTTAAAAGTTGGATCAACAAAGACATTTAGGGTGTATTTTTTATTCAAGTAGTGTTTATCTCCCAAGCTTTCTTGGGTGAACAGCGTTTACACATGTAAATATCTTGGTGCCCCTGAGCCACAGTGATTTACTTTTAGGCACAGGAGAGAGATTTTCAGAAAACCCCCAGTTGAGCTTGGCTGTTGCTGTGTCCTAGGTCAGCCCGGATAACCACCTGATTCCCACTGTTGCTCTGAACCTAATCTTGATACGAGATACTTGTTTTTTTTCATATGCTGCTGGCTGACGTAGTTGAATGCATAAACAAGACATGTTTAGACTGAAATCCATTTCTGAGATAAGACATGAAACGTAATACTGTGTTTGGATATGCCCTTTTATTTCTTGATTACTTTGTAACCAAGAATAGATGTCCTAACAGAATTTAAAACTCGCAGGTATAGCTGTTTTGAAAAGATAATAGTTCAACACTGAAGAGCATGCTGTCCTAGTTCTCTGCACTTACATATTTGCAATATTACATATTGGGAAAATGACAGGACTGGGTGATTCTCATCTTTGAAACAGAGGTAATTCTGAGTATGCTTGCATTACTCTGATGAAATTCTGCTTTCATTAAGAATAACAGTGAAATTCTTCTGCTTTCTTTTGCTAGAAAGGTGCTGCATGATTGCTGCCTTTACTTGCCAGTGATCTTTGAACAGTCCTGATTTCAATTCTTTTTGGGGGGAGCAGGGTGAAAGCTGTCTGATTGCTTATCTGCTAATCCCTCCCCAGTAGCTTTTGAACCAGCTGTTCAGCTTCATCTGAATTTGAAGGAAGATAGGAATCTTGATGTTTCAAGTTTTATAAAAACCCAAGGCAGAAGAGAGAAAGCAAAATGTTTGTGCTCTGAGAGAAAAGCAGGAAAGTCTCAGCTGTTATATATTCTGGTTGCAGTCAGCAGGCCAGACAGCATGAAAATAACTTACTAGTGACTTCATATGCTATGTATGGGCCAGTGGAAGAGTCACAGGGATGCTTGGAAAGATGGTGTGGAGCACAGTGGGGTAAGGGAAGAGGTGAGACAGGACATGACCTTATGTCTCAGAAGTTCTCTGCAAATACTAAGCATGATAGTATGGTAACAATCAAACTTGGAATGGTAGTGACACACATCTTGATAGTGAAAATGGAAAATATAATTGTGTGAAGAGGTCTTGGTGTGTGAAGGAGAAATACAGTTCAAAAGTTTGTCATTTTAGACTATAGAAACAAAAATTGGTGAAGTTAGCTTCAAAAGGGATTATTTTGCAATAACTGCTGAGTTTTGAGGATGAGGCTGTGAGAATGTGTACACTGGTACAGTAATGCACTCTGAACGTCAGGCTGCTGCATAATTCACACCACTTTTTAAAATGTCTTTCATGTTAATGGAGCTTTTCACATCTTTCTGCTGCGGGGTTTGTGATATTTTTCTATAAAGCACTTTTTTATCTTTTTCTCTCTCTTTTTTTTTTTTTTTGTAAAGAGAAAAAGGGGATCTCTACATAAAAAAATTAAGTGGTAATAATTTTTTTATTTAATATTTATTGAAATCTAGGTAGTATAGCTGAGTAGAAGTCTTTTTCTGTGTGATAGAATGGTGTGTCCCTGGCCTCTGCATTAGTATAGTCTGTTCCTGGGAGTCTGGTTCCTGAGCAGATGCTAGGAGCATACTGCATAGGTAGAAGAACCTTTTTGACATCTGAACTGACTTTATATCTTTCATAACTGGATATGCATTTCCATGCTTTCCTTGCAATGTCAGAAAAGTTGTGCAGATTTATTCCAAATTTCATCTTTAGTAAAATGCCCTTTGTGTCATGTTCCTAGTAGGAAAAGCTGTTTGGTGTATCATCATTTTCCTTTTACACCTGAGTAAAATATGTATTCTACAATTGACTGAGATTTGAAATATGTGGAGGTTATGTCTTGAAAATGAAGGGAGAAGAAAGGAATTGTAATGGAAAAGTAGTGGCATGAATACTCAGTTTAATACACACAATAGCACAGTATGATACAGACAGAATTTCTCTGGGCAACTCACAGATGTTACACTCTGGTGTACCCTTGTGTGGGAGGTGATGTAAATTTTCTCTAATACTGACAATTTCAGTGTAATATTTGAGTATTTGAACTTTTTCGTTTTCCATCCTATTGTAAACTGGGAAGTGGTAAGGATTACTGTGGTAAAATTATTTGTAACTCTGTGAGAAACGGTGAACTTTTTTTTAGTGGCTACTACAGTTGGTGCAGTAGGAAGAAAGTTTGCAATTCATACATACAGAGGAGAACAAAGAACTACATAAGACTGGAAGGGAACTGGGGCAGATTAATTAGATCCCTGAGCAGCCAGTCAGGGACTCCTGAGCTCTCTGGTGTGCTTATCCTTACACTGTCTTCAGAGTCTGGAGTTTGCAGATGCACTAAGCAGTGGCCCAGCTCTGCTCCTTTTACAGTAAGTGATAAAACTTCCAGTTGAAGCAAAGTTAGACCAATACTAAGCATACCTGAAAATCCATCCAAAGTGTTCATCAGTGGTTACTCTGGAATATGGATAATGAAAAATATTTGCTGTCAAGGGTAAAAAACATATTTCTCAAGACATTTCTAGCTGTTGTTCTCCACCAGTTCAGCATATAAATACGCTTATTTTAAAACAACAGTCTTGTCTAATACTTGAAATTCAACATAGTAAAACATTATATATATTGTTCTGCCTGCATTTGCTAGTGAAAGTGCAGGCACATCATAGATAAAAAATAAAATATTAATTATTTTTAAATGCATGCAATTTTCCACCTGGGGACAGAAAGAGAGAAAAATGCTAGTCATGTTGCTTTAATGCACTAATAGAAAGGCACTTCGGTAGCACACTGACAGGAGAGGTATGAACGCCTGATTAGAATATTTATAACTGGTAGCTTATAAGCAATCCAGACAAGGGAACATGTCTTTAGATTTTTGTAATGTATTGCATACATTCACAGTACTGTGTAAATGGTTGCTACTTAGAATATATTCTTTAAAATATGATACTTGTTAACTTACAATATATGGCATAGCTATGGATTAATTGTTAATCATCTTTTTTTCCTCCAACTGTCTGCATAACTGACTCCATGGTTATCTATTATTAAAGAAGTAAGAAAGGAACATTTCAGCTTTCTTAAAAAACCTCAGCTGCCCTAGTAGAAATATATCCTTATATTTAGGCTCTGAATTTAACCTAGTGTTAGAAGTATGTTTATTCCTATGCATTATTCTGTGCTGTTGCGCACAATAATGTGGTGATAATGATGGCGTACCTGGAAATGTAACAGCAATCTTTCAATAAACCTGCTTGTATGGCAAGACATTATCATTTAATTTGAAGCAAATGTGCCTGGTAGCTTTCAGTTCATGTTGGTTCAAGTATGTTAGAGACAGTTCCATGAAATCAAGATCTGGGCGTTCCAAAGGTCACAGTTTCATGATCAAAGTCTGTCTTTTTAAAGAGACAAAGTAAAACATAGGACTGTTTCCACGTCAGTCTTACTTTGTGTTTTAGTGTAAATCCTAAAACCTGCTACATATTCATGAGCTCTGAGGGCAGGAACCTCGACAGATACGCAGTAAATAGCTAGGTTTGCTTTGCAGAAGTAGTTAATTTTTAGAGTGGTATCTCACATCATGTGGCATTACAAGAGAATGATTCCCCTTCATGTTGGGAAGCAGTCAGCCAGGGAACAATCCAGTAAGGAAAATTAGAGTTAATTATGTCTGTGGTCCAGAATTCAGAGTCTTTGGCTCTAGAAGAACATCAAGCTTCTGTTAATTAGTCAGTAGGTCATAACACACTCTTCCTTGGTTTGGCAGGGCTGAACACCAATAGAAAGTGTAGTTAAATGTACATTTCTTGGAGAAAATTGCCAGGACCACCTGAGGTCCATCACCATTCTGATTGTACAACTATGTTTTAAAATAATGACATTTACATGCTAATTTTAATGCTGTGTCCTGCAGAATCCAGTGGGTGAAATTCTCTGCATGAGTGAATAGCTTCTGGTTTGTAATCCCCTCTGCTCTGTTGGTTCACACCAGTGAACACCTCATCGTAACTAGAGATATTCAAAACTGTCTGTAGCCCTACTAATAGCAGCCAGGGTGTTTATTTTCTACTTGTAGCCTTGAAGAAATCCATCCTTTGAACAATATGCTACTCATTATGCTAATGGGTAAGGGGACTAAGCAGTTTTGTTGCCGCCTTAATCAGTAAAGTTTATTTGGGGATTTGGTTGAGGCGTTCAAGAGATTACTAACAGGTAATAGTTTCTTGAGCAATGGTTAGATCACAGTATGTATAAATAAGGCTGGCATTTTGCCCTTTTGGAAGAAGGCCATAACATTAACAAGATTAAAAATCTAATAAACATTAAAAATAGGTATGGAGTCAGTGCAGACAGGACAATATGTCACATCTTTAGGCCTTGTCCACATACGAAAGCTGCATCTGTCCAATTGAACTCACATTTAAATAAACTGATTTAGTTACAGTCCAGACCCTCATATAGCTGCTCCTAAATTGTTTTACTAAAGGCTTATATTGACCTACCTTAAGTAGATTTCTTACTGACTTAAGCTAAATTACAAGAAACCTGTTACACACCAGTTTAAGAGTGCTCACATGGGTTTGTACTGTTTAATGAGATGGACCTGCAAAATTATTTTTAGTGAGAACAATGCAATTTTGTGTTTAGGCTTGCTGCAAGTAACTGACAAGTTTCATGGACATTTACTTTCTTTTGGCTTTTTTCATAAAAGATTTGTTTTCCTCACTGCACTTTAAAAATGTCTATTGTCTTACTCTTTGTACCTGAACACTTTCTAATGTTTAACCCTTTTGCTGCTAATCTGTAAGTGTTGCACTGTGTGCTGGTCATGCAATCAGTCATTTGCAGTGTCTTAAGAAAAACCCAGACCTTTAACAACCTAAATATTTCTTAGTGGTCAGATTAATGTATCAGAATCATAAAAAAAGCACAATCCTAAATTTTCTTTACATGATAGTTTGACTCTAAACCACACCAGGTAACCAAGAGAAACACACACGTACAGTAAAGAGACTAGGCTGCATGCTTTAAAGCCGCAAGTTTCCTTCCTTAATTCACAGGAACAGATTTTCTTACTTATTCTTTCTTTATTGTTCAAGGTTGTGTCAGCTAAACTTGTACTATCTTTCAGCCTGTGCACAGGAAATAGTGCTTCTGAATAGCTCCCGGCTTCGTTTACCACCTTGGTAAGCAGCTGCTTGTAATCCTGCTTGATGGGTTTAATTTAATGCAGTGGGTCACTTCATTAAAGTAAATGCCAGAAGCTGGCATGAAAGGTTGGGCTGTGTACTGGTTCTCTCCTTGAAACACATTCTCTGTGGTGGCTAGACCCACAGTTTACTCCCAGCCATATAGGGAAGTTTCCCTGAAGGGGAATTCTGTATCCTGAGTTTGTGATATCAAATGTCCTATTGGGTTATGGATTTTAGTTTTGAGGTTTCTCTTTGAATGAGTTGTAGGTCTCTCTTGAGAATCAGGGCTGTGAACTGTAAAATATTTTGCATAGAAAAATAAGGGAAAAGAGTATGCAGGCTTTGTGAATTATGCAAAGTTTTGTGTATGTTTTTGGAATAGATAGGCCATTCACACTGGATCAACAGCAATTACCTAATTCATTCACATGAAGTTGCATAGCAATGACATTTCAAAGGCTACTGTTGGAAGCATTGGATGGTATAATCGTTATCTCTAAGGTAATTTATCACTAGTGAAGGAATACTTTGTTCTTAATTGGAAGCAAATAGCCAAAGTTTGCTGCAATGTAAATAACAGTATCCATTGAAATGCACTTTTTTTAATGGACAGCCCTCTAATGAGTGTTTTACTCTTCATTGCCATTTCATAGAATCATTTAGGTTGGAAAAGTCCTTTGAGATTATCAAGTCCAACTGTAAACCCAACATCACCAAGTCCACCACTAAACAATGTCCCTAAGTGCCAAACCTACATGTCTTTTAAATACGTCCAGGGATAGTAACTCAACCACTTCCCTGGGAAGCCTGTTCCAATGCTTGACAGCACTTTTGATGAATAAATTTTGCTTAATATCCAGTCTAAACCTCCCCTGGCACAACTTGAGAGCATTTTCTCTCATCCTGTTTACTTTGTGTAGTGAATAGAGCCAGCTGGTTTTGATCACAAAAGGGTTCAAGTTATAGCTTTTATGTACCAAATGCTCACCTAGATTCATAGAATCACAGAATAGTTGGGGTTGGAAAGGACCTTAAGATCATCAAGTTCCAACCCCCCGCCATGGGTAGGGACACCTAACACTAAACCATGTCACCCAACGCTCTGTCCCACCCAGCCTTGAACACAGACATGGATGGAGCATTCGCAGCTTCCCTGGTGTCCTGGGTTCAGCAGTAGCAGTCATTTTTCTCCTTCTTAGTAGCTGGTGCAGTGCTATGGTATTGACTTTCAGCCTGGGAAAGCTACTGAGCGCTATTTTTAGTTGCTGCTCAGTAATGTTTAGTCTGACCAAGGACTTTCTGAGGCTCATGGTTTGCCAGGGAGGAAGGGAAGCCGGGAGGAAGCAGAGACAGGACACCTGACCCAAACTGACCAAAGAGGTATTCCTACCACAGCACGTCATGCCCAGGATGTAAACTGGGAGTTACCTGAAAGGGCTTGATCACTGCTTGGTCAGGCTGGGTATCGGTCGGTGGGTGGTGAGCAGTTGTATTCTCTTCCCTTGTTATTTCCCTTATCATTATTATTATTGATGGTAGCAGCAGTGGTTTGTGTTGTACCTTGGTTACTGGACTGTTCTTATCTCAGCCCGTGGGAGTCACATTCTTTCGATTCTCCTCCCCATCCCTCTGGGAGAGGGCTAGGAAGAGGCAAGGGCAGGGGGGAGTGGGAGAGAGACTGTGTGACTAGGCTTAAACCACGACAGTTCTTTTTGGTGCCTAACATGGGGCACGAAGTGTTGAGATAACAACAGATCTGACCAGAGTGTGTCTAATCACGTTTGTGATGAGCATTCATTATTTTGGATTAATGGTCACTCGTCACAATGCTGATTTATTTCCTCTCGAAGTTGTTGCTCTTGATCTCACAGTTTCAGCATGTTGTACCTTACTTACAGCTAGTATTTGCTGTCTTAGTGTTTATCAGATGGGGAGCTTGGGCTAAGGTTCTTGTTTCATTGTACTTTATGGTAATGACTTGTAATACAGTAGAATCACTGATCATGAAACTGATCTGGCTTGCGTTCTCAGTGTGGTCACCACCTTCATACTTTGGGAAGTATATAATAGAAATGCTTAGCAATGACACATCATTTTTCCGCTCCTCAGGTGGTCAACCTATGAAGGAGACATTCTCTTACGCTCCTAGCCCCCCCCACCAGGCCATTTACAGCATCATTTGAGAGCTCTGAAGGTTTTGAATGGCCTTTAGGTACCCTTGAGACCTGCTTGCTGATTGTGATGAGGATCACCGTGTTGGTAAGCATACAGAGTGTGTTTTACCCATGACCATTTTGTCTGGTCCCAAGAGTTAAGCAGAGTTGGGTTTGGGCCTTGTCTAGGGTTAGACAACGATACAGGAGGACCAAGAGATTTTCCCCGAGGCTGGGCAGTCATGAGTGGCAGGGTGTGTGGGACAGTATGGGCAAGTATCTAGGCCAGTGGGCCCCTCCAGTGCTTTGGAATTTCACCCCTGAACAACTGCAAAATCCAGAAAAAATAGTAAAACACTTAAATGAGGTGTGTTGTCATCCTGGTCATACCAGGGACGGACAAATCATGGCAACATGCTGAGGCTTAGCCTATGCTTACTGAGCCCTGTTCAACACTATCCAAAACCTTCAAAAGGAAGTAAATGTCCCTGGATCTGAGGGCAATGCAACAGACAGCACAGCTGTTCCAGCTCCAAGCACAACAGCTACACTACCCCCAATGAAAAGTACAGCCGCTACTCAAACCCCATTGACAAGTACAGCAGCTACCCAAACCACAATGATAACCACTGCAGCTAAACCAGGGGACCAATTCATACCAATATTGGTTGCCCCTGTACGTAAGGGGAAAAGCAAAAAAAAATACAAGAAAGATGAAGGAACAAGATGAAGAAGCAATGGCAGTGCACTTACTATTTGAGACAGCATCTGATCAGGAGTCATCATCACATGACGAAGAAGAAGAAGAAGAAGAAGAAGAAGGGGTGACTTCTTGACCTCAGACCTCAACCGAGCTACGGAATATGTGAAAAGATTTTACCCGTCAACCCGGGGAGCACATCATCACCTGGTTGCTCCGATGCTGGGACAATGGGGC